>JAOVVB010196466.1:0-10960 GCA_028570985.1 Heterobranchus longifilis
CTCTCCTCTCCTCTCCTCTCCTGCAGGGTTTCATTGGAATCCCGGGGCTTTTTGGCCTGCCTGGGCCTGATGGCGAAAGAGTGAGTCTTGTCAAATGTGTATTTTCTCTCAAGCACACTCAATAATTGCAAAAATGTACAACTGAACCCAGCTAATGGGTCCCTATGAGATGAAACCAGCGCCTCTCTTGCCATCCCATTCAGCTGTCTTGTTGTTGTTATAATGCGGCTGTCCGAGTTGCTGCTGTATAAGGCTGTGTGGGAGTGTTGATGACTCATATGATAAAAGCCCCCTCTCAGAGCCTTTGAACTGCCTGAACTCATCAAGGCCTCCTCCTTCTGTACGGCCTCTAAACATGAAGCGATTAGCCTACTTCTGACATGCTCCAGGAGGTTGCGTCAGCGCGGGGCAGGCTGTAATCAGGACCTCTCCGTCTCTAGCCAGCCAGTTAGCGAGGTCACTCATACCTTAGCTGCACACAAACAGACGGTGTCTGCCTGTCTTTTCCCAGGAGAAACTGGTGTTTATTTAACATATATATGTATGAGATGGAGGCCTAAATCCCTCATAATAGGCTGGGAAAATATTGGATAGGCTGCAGTCAGCTGTTCCTCACATCTGTCGAAGCAGCTTACAGATATGGTTTTTAAATTGTGTTTTTTGGGCTTGTATCAGTTATGATTCAAGGGAGTGTTATGCTTTGGTTTTGATATGGTTTTTACATAATAATGTCTTTCTTTCTTCTTTGTTTTTCTATCTTTCTTGAACCCTTTCCTGTCCCCCTTCTGCTTTGTTTTCTATTCCACCTCTGCTCTCGCTTATTTTGATTTTCAGGGCATTCCCGGTGAACCAGGGAAGAGGGGCAAGATGGGTAGGCCGGTAAAGTTTTGTCTCAACATACTTTACAGATAATCTTTTTAAAGTGTGATGAATTGTGCTCGGTTGACTGTGAATGTATCATCTGTTATTAATGACTTTTGAAGGAGATGGTGGCAGATATCAAGCATCGTTCAAATGAAGCATGATGCATTTTAGGTCCTTGAAATCCTTGAAAGTTTGTGAATTTGAGGAGAAAAATGCTTTGTAAGTTTTTGAAAATAGACATGGGTCATTGAAAGTGTTTATTTATTTAAGAAGGGACAATGCACATTAATTAACATGAGTACTTAAGTTCAGTATGTAAATGTACCAGATTTATCCATGCAGGCTAGTTTTCATCTGCAGTCCCTGGCAGGTTGATGGCCTTAGTTCTTTTGATATATATATATTTTTTTTTTTACTTAACATTAGTAAATAGGCTACGTTCTGCTGTCTGCATGTGTCTCTAACAGTTGCGTCATTGTTTCACGTGCCACCTGCCTTGAGAAAGTGCGACAGACACGTGCGTGCATGCATGAGTGATTGAATTCGAAGGATGCAGGTTAAACAGCGGCAAGCAAGTGAGAAAGCGAACGTAAAGCGAACCTTTAGCTATGTCTGGAAAATGTAAATTCCAGGACTCGTGGCTCACCAAAGCCATTTACAAAGACTAGCTTGTTAAAGATGCGAGGGCATCCAAATGACCCGGTGCAGAGCCTGCAGCAAATCAAGCTTCTGTAAGCCTGCTATTTCTCATTGTAAAAATTCTCAGTGTTGTAACAGTAAATAACCTGGATCCATGTCTCAAACTACGCCGTGTTGGGTCCTTGAATTTGACGGAACTGGGCCTGAAAGGTCCTTGAAAGATCCTTGAATTTTCAGAAGTTGTGTGAACCCTGAAAGTTTTAAAGCTCGTTCTTCTATTTGGGTCAAATTGAGGCTTGTGGTGCAAAGACTCCAACACCTACACTACACATGTGAAAATGTATACGGTCTGGATTTACGTCATTGTGTCAGCTCAGTATTTCCATGGTGGTTGGAAGGGTTAACTGCAGAAACCTGAATACATATGGAGTCCCACCAGCCGCACGTCGGGGTCTTGGATGCAACAAGAAAAAGGCTTTTGTTGGAATAAAGGGCTTTTGGTTCCCCCCCCACCCCCCCACCCCAGCATGGAGCCAAGCCATTTGGAGGAATCCGTCGGTTCTGTTGTGTGTGTCAGATAGTGTTCAAAGTCACTTTGACAGACTGTTTCAGAAAGAGTGTGTACTGTAACCCTGAAACTCACTGCTGAGATCATTCTGCAGCTGTTGCTTACTGGTTTTTCAGTAAATAAAGCATTTATAGACCAAAATGTCTGAACACACGCGAGGCAGTCCGCTTCCTTTGAGAACTGCAGCTTATTTTGTCATTAGACAAATGTTTAGGAAGTAGCTGTGGATGCAAATTCACTATGTGTGAGGCTTTGGATCATGTGTTTGCATTTTGTGTTATGTGTGTTCTCCACACTCAAATAGGGCTGCATTCTAAGAGTCTTGAGCTGATTCCGTTTTCTAAGACACTTTTCTCCGACAAAGACCTTGTTAAGGCCATTTCACAGTTTTGGCAAAGGTCATGCAAAACTGAAAGTATTCATATGGAAGTGCTGTCGTTGGTCATGGTTTGGTCTTTTCCTGCTCCAAGCATGTCCTGGATTATTTATGCTATTCAAGGCCGAAAACAAATGAATGACCATTAATCATAAGCCATAACATTGTTTTAGGGCTGACCTGAATGCTTCGAAGTTTTGACTTTTGCCATGGTAATCGACGTCCAAATCAGTATTCGAATGCTTCAGGTTTTTTTTTAGAGATTTATGACATATAACGCTGTTGGTGTGTGTAGGCCAGGCAGTGCATGGTGCAGCGCTGTGCTGGATACACAGAGCAGAGGAGACTGACAGACAGACAGATGTTTGGTTTCTTAAGCCGGAGATATACTTGCTTTTAAATACGCATACGCGAATGCATGTCGCTACCTTGTATATTCTGCATCCGCTTTGTCCGTTCATTGTGTACATACTCCAAAATTAACACAACGTTTACGAAAACAGGTGGTCAAACAGCAAGTATATTTCTGGCTTTGGCCTGCTTTTTTTTCGTGGTTGTAAATAGAACTTTTTAAAAAAAGATTTTTATTTTGGCTTTTTGCCTTGATTGATAGCACAGATGAAAGTAGACAGGAAAGTGGCGAGAGAGAGGGGACGACATGCAGCAAAGTTACAGCCGCAGCGGTGAGGACTTCTCCTCTGTATATGGGGCGCACGCTCCACCACTGAGCCACCAGCACACCCCGTAAATATAACTTTTGACCCGAATTCAGAAGGGAAAGGACAGGGAAGTGAGGGGACAGTTAAGAGAGAGAGAGAGAGCTGCAAGCCACAAACAGCTGTTCCTTTGCCCCCCCCCCCCCCTTCCTGCTGATTTTGACAGAGAATCATTCATACGTTCCAAAAATATTTAGGCTCTGCTACGTTCAAAGGGAAACTTTGAAACTTTGGGAAACTTCTGTGTTACTGCACTGTGGACAGTAGGCTACATGCAGATGATTGGCGCCCTCCCTCCACACACACACACACACACACACACACACACCCCCATCGAAGCTTTGAATAAAATATTTCTCACTGAAGTTTCAAAGCTCCCAAAATGATATTCGGGACAATTTATGGAGTTTCATACTAAACAGAAAAGAGTAGCAGAATCCTGTAATTGTGATCATTTTTGTAAAAGGACATTTTAATTGCTACATCCCCTTATAAGTGACCTTTAAACGTAAGCAGAAAACACATATATCATCATCATCATTTGATTTCAGTGCCCCTGTATGGAAAATGGAAAGCTATAGTACACTCACAAGATGATCCCTGAGAGATCATCCCTCTCCGCCCTGACGGAGGACAAAGAACAGAAGAAGCACCTGAACAGCAGCCAGACATTTTAATGGCCGTAACCACAGCGCTTGTGCTCTGTCGAAGAAACACACACACACACACACACACACACACACACAATCAGTCCGCCATCTACCAAAGAGTGATGAGGGAATAGATATATCTAAAACAGTGGAGCGTCTAAAAAGTTTCCGAAGTGCATCGCCAAGAGTTCTGCATTTCAACTTAACTTTTTTTTTGTTGCAGTGTTTAGGGTTTGGCTTTGTTTGTCTTTTTGAGGTTGTCTTCATCAGGCTCATCAGTTGCAGTTCTTTCAGATCAACCCGGTATCTAACAGTGAGTGCTGCTGCGGTGTTTCACTATTTGATCTCAAAGCTGAAGAACATGGTTTTTGACATCGCGTAAAAGCAGACAGCCTCATACGACTCTCATCAAAGTCCTTTTTAAGTGCTGTTCTTGGCAAAGCTGTGTTTCCCACATTTGTCTGTAGTTTGTACATGGCAGCGGTGACAGCTGTATGATTCATTCTTTGGGTCACTGTCATGCTTCATAGATTTGTGTTGCACTTGTGCTTCCCCCTATGCGCACATAAAGCATGCAGTCATGCAGTCTTTTTGGGGGGATCCAAAATGTCATCCAATGGCCTAAAAAGAACAGAAAAGAGATTTTTGTTACACTGTACAATTACAGCATTTAGTGCAGTTATGTTCGCGTCATTGACCAGATGGGATGTGTCCGTAGATGTAAGGATTTATTATTGTTTGAATGTGAAGTCAAACTTATCCCACGCTGGTTTTCTTAAAATATAACTAAACTGCAAAGTCAAATACAAAGGGTAACATTTAGTCAGCAGATTCTATTTCTAAAACGAGTCACAGATTAAAATAAATATACATGCTGTATATCTAAAACATCTCTACTATTACAAAAATAACTGCCATTTTCTGGAGGTATCTACAGTAATTACTGTGACATTTTGGAGCAATGTGTGCAGGCCACAACAGCAGGACCTAGTCATTATGAATGTTTCTGGATCCTCTGAGTTTAACATGCATTGGCCCCCGTGCTTTTTGCAGATGTGGTTTGTCTTTGCACAACAACTAACCGTTAGCATAGCTCAGATTAGCATCCCGTTTACTGCTAAATGGACAGAGTAATTATTTGGCGCTCTTGTTGCATTTAGAAAGTGCTCAGCCTAAGTAGAGCCGTTGGCTGCCCACGCCCTACAGCTGATAGATTTAATGCATATAATGGGGCAATTATGCTCTTATTTTGTACATATTTCAGATTACTTTGTGTCTAATGTTATGTTTCACTCAGTCAAATTGTTATAATTGCTGTGCAATTACAGTAGCAGTGATCTTGGTTGTTTAACAGTCAGCGGTATTTGTGAAATTTGATTCCATGGTTAAAGACATAATGATTTACTCTATATCTGCGTTAGTGGCACCATAATTTAAACACACCCTCCACCAATGAAAAGCACATTTTTGTCATATTTTACAAAGAGTTTCTTTAGTTCTGTAATTTAGGAATTTGATTTACACCTCCACCAAGGAGGTTGTGTTTACAGTTCGGTTTGTTTGTTTTACGGAAAAACTACGTGTCCGATTTTCATTAAACTTGGTGGAAGCATGTAGCATGGGCCAAGGAAGAGCCCATTAAACTGTGGACTTTCGTTAACATTGCGAGATAGGGCATGGCCTTGGCAGAGGTCTGCGCTCTGTGAGTGCCCTTCTAGTTATTATTGCTGCTGTTGCACAATCAATGAAATTAGCGTTGCATTCAACTATATTTACTGTACACTGAAGTGGCTATAACCAAAATATTTTTACATATATTAACAATAGATCAAATTACTACTTTTATGTGATTTAAGATCCCCTCGGCTCCATGGAGATTTATAGTGTCTTTCAGCTCACTGTTTTGGTTGTCTGCTCTGTAACCTTTTGTTACTACTGTTTGGTTTTCATGCTCAGTGCTCTCATAGTTTCGTTTTCAGACACAGCAGGCAGCCTTTTTTTCAGCTCTTAAAAAACCAACTGTGCGCTGTTGGCCAGTACCGAACAGCAGACAGACAAAGTTAGCATCTAGCTCGTGAACACAATGGAGCATTTAGCTACTAAAGAGCCAGATATTTCCCTCAGGAGTTGGTAGAGACCAAACAGAGCAGACAATGCCACCAGAAACACCAATGAAAGCTAATGTTGCTCCTTATCTGCTGGATGTGTAAATAAGCAACTGTTTGCTAACAAAGTGGCCATGTCACATGTGTTTAATAAAGCAGACAGTACTTATATAAAGCAACAGGACCCTTTAAATGTAATGGATGTCTGGGTTTGATTGTCTTGTTTGTGTGCAGCCGAACATAAAAGCTACTCTCTCTCTCTCTCTCTGTCCTCAGGGGTTTCCAGGGGACTTTGGGGAGAGAGGACCACCTGGACCAGATGGAGAGCCAGTATGTCGCACATAAACAGTCACACACCTAAATACATAACCAATCCACATGCTCAGTGGTTTCACTCACACACACACACACACCCCCAGCTGTTTTAGTACTGACATTTTGGCAGTGCCGGTGAGTAAATCACCTGGCAGTCGCCGCCTCTGTTTTTCTCTTTCATTTGAAGTTAGTTTTTTGCTCCGGACAAGTTTTACTGCTGTATTCGATTTCAATCCCATCCCGATAATTTTACTTGGCAGTTTTTTTTTAAAAACCTGCAGCATAACGGGGGGTCCAGTTAGCTGGCTTAGCTTTCAAATGCAACCTTTTCCATTCACCAGTGTAAACTGGCCACCAACACACACATACACACATGCAGTATTATTATGAGGTGATATCCAAGAATAGTAAATGATGTAATAGGATGTTTTTTTTGAGTAATTGTTTCCAGTTCAGTAACGACAGGTCAGCAGAGACTGTTTGCCAGCCTGTCCACATGGAAGTGTTTCTGGATATTGTCATTCTGACAAATGTAGCACTTCATCAGTCAGAGTGGTAAACTTTAAAATGAAAGCATAAACACATCAGCAAATTGCTCTTTAACACACTCATAAACACAAAAAAGTGTATTCATGTTTGAAGAAAGACTTTGCTCACACATCCCTGACTCTTAGTCTGACTCTGAGAGTAAGGCCATGTCTTCCAGAGTGTGAATTATGCATCAGATGTTAGCGCATATTTTGAATGATCTGTACAAAGGGTTCATGAAATCCAAGGTGACATACTTGACATATTTCCACCCCAAGAGTGACTCTTTGTTGTCTCTACGTTTGAGAAAAGAAAGTTTTGTGCTTTTTACTTCTCCTGCAAAGTCTCCACTGTCTGTTTCAGTAGAAAAGTATATGTAGGAAAAAAAAGCATAAAATCCATGTTTTATCTTAAATACTTAAAGCTGGAGTGCGGAACTTTTGTCTCCCCCTTCTGGCTGCGAGAGTAATTACACAAACAGTGTCGACGTGCTTATGATGTATGCCTGCAGGTGAGCTCGCCACGTCTCCCCCGCCTCCAGGAGCGCCATTTTGGTTTTTTTTTACTTTAATCCATCATCTGAATGCCAAGTTTCTTTTTTATCTGGAACATCCACTCCAAAAACTTTTCTTGGACACTTCTTAGGGCTCATGGATGGCTCACGATGGTCTGTCCTGCCTTCCTGCCTGTCAAGATATTGGGTAGTACAGGTAGACTGACGTTTTTACAACGATTTAGCCTCTCAGGGCAGCGGCCAAGTTTTCCGGGCTTCCAGTGTAGCTTGCTTGAGTCGCTTCCGCTCCCTACGGATGTCCGGGCCATGACTTCCTCTTCCTCTTCGCCGCTCTTTGTTTACAGTCCGACTAGCAAATTGAGACTCAAGAATGGATTTTTTTTTTCAAAGGCAATTGTGTAATTGGTTTTTTTTATTGTTCGAGTTGAACGTTTCTCTACACAAACATCGGTGCTTTTTGTAGGTCCAGACGACCTTTCAAACTTTCTGCCTCTTTTGCTCCCCACACGGACTGTTTACCTGATACAACCGAAACAAGTCCCACTACTCGGACTACAAACGGAAACCAGCGCGCTTCCGATTCCAAAATCTTGTCCTGTTGCCTACAGATTGTGCTTCATATGCAGAATCAGAGTTTTCCCTGGTGCCAATAGGCTTAATCAGCATTGTATGAACTTGTTTGACAAGGGCTTGAATGTAACGGACGTTCATTGATGTGCAAAAGTCCCGCACTCTAGAAAACAAGTCTACAGCCATGCTAGTGGCTCTATGAGGCTGTAGCCTGCTTAGACACAGTAGTGCTTTGAGGTAAATGCTAACAGCTAATCAGCATGCTAACATGCTCACAGTGACAATGCTAACATGCTGATGTTTAGCAGGTTCACCTTCTCACATTAGTGCGTTAGCATGCTAACATTTGGTAATTAGCACCAAACACAAAGTACAGCTGGAATGTTATTAGTTTTGAAGGGTTTGGTAAAAAAAAAAACAACAACGCTGGCGTGAAACCAAAAGTAAGGGGATCAATTAGTCACTACAAATGTAAGATGTCAACCTTATGGTGCCACTAGAGGAAGTCACAATGATACATTGTCTTGAAACGCGCTAGTGGAAAAAGTCATGAGGATTCATCCTCTGAGGACCACGAATGTCTGTGCAAAATTCTATCTCTTTCATTTTTGGAGGGAGAACGAACCTGCAGATTTAAAAAAAAGCCTCAGTGGGACGATGGGCTCACATGCCACTCCACCTTCACCTCACACACACACACACACACACACACACACACACACACACATACATGCACACAGCCCCCTCTCATAAGCTATGATGAACACTGAGCCACTCTTCTGAGCATGTTTGTTTTAAATAGAGCCAATAACCCCAGAAACTTGCTCCTTCTCCCTCTCACTTCATCTCACTGACTCTCTCTCCTCCTCTCCTAGGGTGAGCTGGGAGCCCCCGGTCCAAACGGAGTTCTTGGACTTATTGTGAGTAGCCGTTTGTGTGCATTTCTGTGTGCTCTCCTCAGTCTAAACATCCTAATTTCCCAGAAGACACTTATTCCAGAAATACATAGCTGTAAAGGACTGTATTTAAATGAAACTGAATATGCCTGCTTAACTGAAAGAAATTAGCTCTCATCATCATTTACGCTGCCAGCCACTTTGGTGGGAAACCAACCACTCTCCGTAGGTTCATTTCCACTGTAAACATGTCTAAAACCGTGGAAGTGGATGGTTTTTGGAATCCAAGATGGAAGAGAAAGTTGTTTTTATGCATTTTGTCCCTCCCACTTCCTCTCACGACAAACATGACAGTGATCCGCTGATCAATCAAACAGACCTTGTTTTCCTCTTGAATCTCTCTCTTATTAACTATTTTTGAACAGGAACTCCCCCTCCGCCCACCCATCACCTTGCCCTCCATGCCTGCTCAGCCCGACAGCCACATAATTGCGTCTGATTATAATGTCTCCCTGGTTTCTCTTGTCGTGTCCCGTCTTCATCCGTCGCTGCCGCTCCTCCTGGTCTATTCTCGGCCCCCGGTGGTGGTAGTAGGCCTGTAATTGGAGGACTCTCTGATTACAGCTCTGCTCTGAGCTCTGTGTCCTCTGCATCCATCTGACCCGACAGTATTCTGTACGGTACACACCAGCAGCAACTCAGCTGCACTTCAAAGATATAAATATACAAACGCCCTTCTCTGGGGACTGCAGGCTGTAACTTTAGGTGAAGGCAGGCCACTGGTGAAGAGCGCATCGTGACGTATATAGACAACTTATAAAGAAGAAGTAGAGGGGCTTTCTGAACAGCAGTGCCATTTTTATTTAGTTGTTTTGCTCTATCTTTATCATTTCTTTCTCTCTCCACACTTGGGAGTTCTGCAACTGGGGTGGCAGTGTAAAATATTTTTACACACACCATTGTTCTTATCCTGCTTTGAAATGATGGAGGTTGAAACGTTTGTGGTGCTGGCCAGAATTGAACCTGGGCGCCCCCTGTGGCACGCATTCATAATAAACCTAGAAATCTGAATTCAATTAAACACATTACAGAGTATAATATGTTGTATTTTAGGGCTGCTCGATTATGGCAAAGATCATAGTCACGATGTTTTTGGTCTATATTGAGATCACGATTATTTAATACGATTACTTTGGAAACATTATGCATTTATTGAACTTATTTTTAACAGTGGATTTTCTTGAACTTTAAATATAATTCTACTGAAAAACAAATTAAAAAATAAATGCAAAGAAAAAAAGATAAATAAATAAAATAATATATACATAAATATATATATATATAGAGACATTTAAATAAATAATATAAAAATAATAAATAAAAATAGATTAGATCAACTAAAACTCCTAAATATATATTCAACATTTTGGTAAACTATATTCAACATATTCCAGTCAGTAACTGTAAAGGAAAGAGGGTGCGCTGCATTTATAACACAAGACAAAACAAAAGCATCATTGTAAGACGGAATGCGGCACAATAATCATCTTATCGCAAGTATCTTGTTTTCATAATCGTTGGAAGCCAAAATTGTATTTGAAAATAAAATTGTATTATTTGCCTAGCCCTACCACAAGAGTAAAAAAAAAAACAGTGGCTACACCTAACAGACAGAATTACAGCACAAAATGTGAGATTTCTGACCTCCAGCATGAGCTGGGTGAACTCCTCATTGCTAAGAAATGGAGGCTTCCAGTCCTGCCTGATCTCACTCGACTCCGACTGAGCAGCGATCTCTGGAGGAGGAAACAAAAAGCAAATGGAATTTTCAAGAAGAAAAAAATCAAGTCTTTCAGGAAAAAGTCAAGTAAGGAAACTCTGATGAGACAACGGGACAGAACAGAGACAACACAAACAGAAAGAACATGTTACAAAAATGTATTAACAGTACAAGGCTCACAGTGTGTTTTGGTGCTTTGTGCTGCTTGCTTGCATGGCTACATGTACTGAATGTGTTTTTTGTTGCCTCGTGTTGCTTGCATGGCTACATGTTCTAAATGTGGATATTGTTGTTGTATTATTGTATTACTGTCTTGCTGTTTCCTGTTGCTCTGGTCTCAAAACATCTTGCCAAAGGACTACAGGCGAAAATTAGCCAGCTGGCAAACACTGCCACATTTATAGTAATGTTGATTAACGTGCATTGTCCTTATAAATAC
>JAOVVB010196477.1:0-10960 GCA_028570985.1 Heterobranchus longifilis
GAGGCTGGTGACTCTAAATGAACTTCTCCTCTGCAGCAGAGCTCAGTTTTGGTCTTGCTTTCCTGGGAAGGTCTTCACGAGAGACAGGTTCGTCATGGGGCTTGTGATGGGTTTCGCAAATGCACTTGACACAATACTGTTCTTGCAAGAACTGTTCCAGAACTGCTGACCTCTGGGTCTTAAAATAACATCTGATTGCTGTTGTTGTTGTTGTTGTTGAAATTCTTAGTATTGTTGTAGAATGTAGAAAATAAATCACTAAACAAAAACAAAGAAATTTGCTTGTGATCCCAGACTTTTGAGCGCTAGTGTATGGCTGCGGAAGAAAAGGGTGCGAGTGCTGGACTGGCCTCCCTGCAGTGCATTTTAAATGCAAATTAACCCAGGACTTTTTTGCAAGAAGAACGGGAGAAAATAACTCTTGAAACTTAAGGCTGTGCAATCAATCGAATTTCAATTACAGTTACAATTTCGTCTTCTGGCGATTATGAAAACAAGGCAATTGAAATTAAAATGATTATTATTTTCCTTTTTCAGCAACGATCTTATTTTGCGCTAGAAACCTGTCACATCCTTTTACTTTTTGCGGCACTGCGCTTTCATCTCTCACTACAACAACCCACTAAATAAACTATTTGAAATGCATGAGGTTCCCGAAGTCAACGAGTTACCGTGGTAAATAATTGTGATCTCAGTATTGACCAAAATAATTGCCATTATGATTTTCCCATAATCGAGCAGCACTACTGAAACACTCCGTCACACGATGTCCTCAGTCCCTAAACATCATAAATCCACATCACACCGTAGCAAATGTTTTAAATGTTTTACTAAATCTTTTTTTATTTATTTACCTTTTGAATTTGTTGCTGCCATCAGAACTGAAAAACAGAATAAAATTGATGAGGTATAACATCAAATAATGTGCTGCTGCACTGTCTTCAATGTAATACAAGGCATACCTGTAGATTATTTATAAATCATTATCCTCAGTTTAATTTGGATTTTACATTCCGTCCCATAGAGATGGGGAATTTTGCATCTATTCATGGATCACCACACCCTCTCCAAAAATGATTTTCAGATTTTCTTTGCTACATTAACAAGATGCAATGAATTGCACTAGAGAGGACAATAAAGTAAAAAAATATATAATTTTCCAATAAAACTAATATAAGAATAAAAATAAGAACAAAAATATGAACAATATTTACAATTTACCAAAATAAAATAGAAAGGGTACAAATTATACAGGATGTAAAGATTGTACAGAGAGAAATAATAAATTCTGAGATCACATGACGTCTTCAGTCCCTTAACATCTTAAAGCCACATCACAACATGCTAAATGTTTTACTGTCCCAATGTTTTTGTTTTTTTTGTAGTTGCAGTTCCTCTAAAATCCTGCAGGTGGTACACTCTAAACTATCACATGCGTGTTTGTTTTGAATCGTAATGAAAATCGTGTAAATCGAGTACAAATCGAATCGGCACCTGGGTATCGTGATAATGTCGTACCGGATCGTCCCCTGATGATTCCCCTCATTACCTCCCAACTTTTTTTCCGATTTTGGGGTGTAGAATTGACAGTACTTTATTATAATTAATGAAGGGCCTTAATTATGGCCTTAATGAATTACAATTTTTTTGTAACTTTTTATTATATCTGTATAATAAAAAAGACAATTAAATAACATTAGCATTTTCACTAAAATTGTGCAAGATTACCGGGAATTATTTCTTTTGTACAAATAAAATCCAAATTACGAATTTTCTCAGACACATGACCCTTATAATTGACAGCAACCTTTCGAACTGCTGCACACACACTGTTGGAATTAAGCACAGACACCCATGATTGATGTGTGAGTGCACCGCCTCCTCCTTTTGAGAACAAGGCCAGTCCGTACCATAGCCTGACCGATACGGACGCGTTAACCAGGATTCAAACTCGCGATCTACAGGTGACACGTTCCGGCTTTTCTTTTGCGCCCCTCAGAAGCTTGTGTTGGTTCAACCTAGAGCTTAGGTTTGGCCACGCCTCCTGTTCCTTTCCCTCTCAGAGCTATGGATCTTTAGCGAGCACAACTGCACAAGATCACCCAAGCCTAGGTCAGAGGAGCTCTTCAGAAACCGTTTTTAAGATTCTGCAATGCAAGTCTTTATGTAAAAGCCTGCTCGTCACCGGGGCTTCGTCTTACAACGTCTGAGATCAGAATTTTGAAATAAAACACAGCACAGATTAGTACATTATTAGCTAATTTCCGTTGAGTTCTCGTATTTGTTTCGATTAGACCCGTTTGTGTTTATCCACCGCTAAAGTCCGCTTAAGGGTTCAATATTTAAAAAGTGAAAATGCTGACGTGTGTAAATGGAGCTCCATTGAGTAGAAAGCTTTTGCGTGTCCCTGACTCTACACCGAGCTCTCTCTCTCTCTCTCTCTCTCTCTCTCTCTCTCTCTCCCTCTTTCACTCTCTCGCTCTTTCTTTTTTTAAATGGTAATTCGGTGCAGTCAGTCATACCTCCTTACTGCTTTTCCTGAGTGCACTTGGGCACAGAGGGGGGCTATTTTTACCTAGCAAACACTTTATAGGTATGACCAGACTCCGGTTTCAAACTGCGACAAAAATCACAGGCACCATTTTGGTTTAGATAAAAGCATGTACTGAGCGCTGAGCTTACTATCTTTCTCTCTCTCTCTCTCTTTTAATACAAATGCAATACTATAGCTCTCGATATTAGAGGTCTTAGCAGATCCCTGACGCTGACGTCCGAACAACGTCATGTGTAATTCTGCGATTGGACATTTCGGAGTGATTTATTTTATTTAGACAACAGCAACATTTCATTTCTTTAAGAACAAAGTGGCATCGTTTTCATCTATTTATAGTAACATGTAATGTTGTGGAAGCTTTACATTCTAGCAGATGTTAATGATCTTTACCTCATTAGCCTGTTTAGTTGGGTAACAGGAAAACACAAATACACGCGCACACACACACACACACACACACACACACACACACTCAAAAGTGTTTTAAAGATGCCAGAAAATGATGAGTGCTGTAACCAAATTAATTACGACTTTCTGACAAATCAGAATCAAGAAAATAAGCAGCGCTGCATTTCTGTGTACCGTAATCGTCACACGTGATTTGTATACGTAACTAGTGTTATTTTTTTTAATGCAATTTTTAATTTTTTTTTTTTTATTTTTGCAAAGGTTATGATTTAGACTCATCCTCAGTCCTCACCTTGATTAAACCGTGTCTGTTGCATTATTGTTAAATAGAGACAGCAACCTGCTGATCTCAGGAGGAGGGAAAAAAGAAAAGTCCTCTATAGGACTTCATATGCAAGCTTTGTGAGAAGCAGGACAAGGAGCAGAGCGCTGGAGCAAATCGAGGTCACGCTGCAGTGAAACACATGATACCTGCATTTCTGAAGTGCAGTGAGACAGAGAGAGAGAGAGAAAAAGAGAGAGACAGAGTGACTGGGCGAAAGATGGAGAGAGCGAGAGAGAGAGAGAGACAGATGACCTCATTTATCAAGCTGGATATTAAGGACTTTATTCGTAAATCATTTACGAGAACATTAACACATGAAATGCGTTATTGATGAAAATCTAGTTGGGTCAGAAAGCCTCATGAGTTTGATTAAAATTAAAGAAATACAGAAACAGAAAAAATGACTGTGACACAACATGAGAGAGAGAGAGAGAGAGACTGACTTTTTATTCATCTACATTCATCTTCTATGCAGCTTATCCTGTATACAGGGTCACGGGGGGCTGGAGCCTATGTCAGGAGACTTAGGGCATGAGGGCAGGTACACCCTGGACGGGGTGCCAATCCATCGCAGGGCACCCACTCAAACAATCACACACACTGTGGGCAATTTGGGAATTAGCCTAATCAGCAGATCCTTGGACTGCGGGAGGAAACCGGAGTACAAAGAGAAAACCCACCAAGCACGAGGGCGCCTATGTCTAACCCTATCTGCTCCAGAGGGCACTTAACCCTATCCCTAACTGCTCCAGAGGGCGCTTAACCCTAACCCTATCTGCTCCTCTGGGCGCTTGCTTTTAACCCTATCTGCTCCAGAGGGCGCTTGCCCTTAATCCTATTTGCTCGAGAGGGTGATTGCTCTTAACCCTATCTGGTCCAAGGGCGCTTGCCCTTAACCCTAACCCTATCTGGTCCAAAGGGCGCTTGCTTTTAACCCTATCTGCTCCAGAGGGTGCTTGCCCTTAACCCTATTTGCTCCAGAGGGTGCTTGCCCTTAATCCTATCTGCTCCAGAGAGTGCTTGCCCTTAACCCTATCTGCTCCAGAGGGTGCTTGCCCTTAACCCTATCTGCACCAGAGGGCGCTTGCCCTTAAACCTAACCCTATCTGCTCCAGAGGGCAATTGATCTTAATCCTATTTGCACCAGAGAGGTCTTGCCCTTAACCGTAACCTTAACCCTATCTGCTCCAGAGGGTGATTGCCCTTAACCCTATTTGCTCTAGAGGGTGCTTGCCCTTAACCCTATCTGCTCCAGAGGGCACTTGCCTTTAACCCTATCTGCTCCAGAGGGTGGATGACCCTATTTGCTCCAGGGGTTGCTTGCCCTTAACCCTATTTGCTCCAGACGCCCTTAACACTAACCCTATCTGCTCAAAAGGGCACTTGCCTTTAACCCTAACCCTATCTGCTCCAGAAGGTGCCTGCCCTTAACCCTGTTTGTTCCAGAGGGCAATTCCCCTTAACCCTATATGCTCCAGAAGGTGCTTGCCCTTAACCCTATATGCTCCAGAGGGCGTGTGACCCTATTTGATCCGGGGGGTGCTTGCCCTTAACCCTATTTGCTCCAGAGGGCGATTGCCCTTAACCCTAACCCTATCTGCTCCATAGGGCACTTGCCCTTAACCCTATCTGCAACAAAAGGTGCTTGCCCTTAACAGTATCTGCTCAAGAGGGCACTTGCCCTTAACCCTATTTGCTCCAGAGGGTGATTGCTCTTAACCCTATCTGGTCCAGGAGGTGCTGTATCCTGGCTGATCTCTATCTTGTGCCAAAAAAGTCAGTCGCAGGCTGCCATTGGATGGCATTATTTAACAGCACCCCCCAATTAAGAAACACCCAATGATTAGGGACACTGCCTCTGATTGGTCAACAAGTCTCATGAGGCATTCACCTTACTCAAACACAGAGACCGCTTCTTTCTGTGAAGTGTGAAATTCGAGCTCTTGCTAGCTAGCTAACTAACTCAGCTGACTAGGTTGTTTTGAAAAGTCTTTTTATTGTCTTCTCCATGTGTGAGACATGTTTCCTCCTGTAGCTCCTGCACTACCCCCTGTCCACCATCAGCCTGCATCACAACATTGATCGCTAGCTGTCCAGACACGTCGATCACCATCTCCATCATCTCTTTCTCTGTTTCCAACTTAGTGTGACTGTCTACATTAAACTCTGCAGTGTTTTTGGCTCTCTGTGTGTTCCTGTGTGAGCTCTAATAACATGGAGAGAGAGAGAGAAAAGGAGAGAGAGAAAGAAAGAAGGAGATTTACTTAAAGAGAAGGACAGAACGAGAGAGAGAGAGAAAGTTAAGGACAAAGAGAGAGACTGAGATGGCACAAAGACAGACACACACACACACACACACACACACACATGAAGGGAGCAAGACAAAGATAGTGAGACAGACAGATGGGTGTAATCAGTGCATCATATATCAAAGTACGTGCCTTTGTTTCACGCTGCAGCTACCAGTGGGGATTGATCAAAGGTGAGTTATTTATGTTCAGTCTGATAATTAACATGAACATCGAATAATAATATGTGATGATGTCAGTTAAAGGAGGACACACACACACACACACACACACACACACACATGCGCACATTAAAGGCCACGGCTGGCTTTATGTTTTCTTTAATCAGGATATGTATGTGATATGTATAAAATGTCAGTGTATGTCTCCCGCCTCAGGGTCTGCACAGACAACTTCCTGCCTCATTCCCACTGATTTATACTTTTCATTACTCAGTTCATTGGAGAATATTTGCATCATGATGGGTCATGTCATGGTGTATCGCTGTGCACCTATCTATCTATCTATCTATCTATCTATCTATCTATCTGTCTATCTGTCTGTCTGTCTGTCTGTCTGTCTGTCTGTCTGTCTGCCTGTCTCTTTGTCTATTTATTTAGAGCTGGTAGATGGAAGCGTTAGCGATGACAATGACGAGGTGTAATCCTGACGTGGGTTATTACACGGTTAAAGACAGATCAGTATCTGCTTTTATGAAAGTTATACAATGAAGCAAGAGCTCATTCGCATGTTGAAAATCGGTTTACAGGTAATTCAGTCATTGTACAGCTTGATTTAGGAAACAGACGTTTTGGGTGCGACGTGCCGTCTAGTGAGTCCGTGAATAATGGTGCGTGTGATGACTGTACTGCCGCTTCGCTTTAGGCTCTGTCACTCCAGGTCGGATTCGGCTGAGGATTTACTATCTGGTAGAGCACACTATTTGGTAGTTTAGTGTGCAGGGTGGATTTAGTATCTATTAGTGCATACTATTTACTTTGGGATTAATTAAGTACTCTACTGTATCTATTTTGTAGTTTAGTGCACAGGGTGGAGTTAGTATCTATTAAAGCGTACTATTTGGTAGTTTAGTGTCCAGGGTCCGATTTAGCCGTGGATTTAGTATCTATTAGAGTGTACTATTTAGTAGGTTAGTGTGCAGGGTGGAATTAGTATCTATTAGTGCATACTATTTACTTTGGGATTAAGTACTCTTATCTATTTAGTAGTTTAGTGTGCAGGGTCAGATTTAGCCATGGATTTAGTATCTATTAGAGCGTACTATTTAGTAGGTTAGTGTGCAGGGTGCATTTAGTATCTATTAGTGCATACTATTTACTTTGAGATTAAGTACTCTTATCTATTTAGTAGTTTAGTGTGCAGGGTCCGATTTAGCCGTGGATTTAGTATCTATTAGAGCGCACTATTTAGTAGTTTAGTGTTTACTTTTAGTAGTTTAGTGTTAATATACTATTTACTTGCATACTATTTACCTAATTAAGTACTCTATCTATTTTGTAGTTTAGTGTGCAGGGTGCATTTAGTATCTATTAGCGCTCACTATTCTGAATATTTTTCTTATGAGTGTTGGTGAAACTCTTGTCTTGAATGTGTTAAGGCATTTATTCATTCATACCAATCTGACTTGCGTGCCAGAACAGAAACCTTTAAATCAAATGGTATGTCTTATTTTTATTAGGATATATTTAGCACAGTTACAGCAGATGCCATCTTGCCCACTCCCTCCCACTACACATGCATCTGTCTCTCCTTCCTATTGCCATGCTGGGATCGTAATTAGAAGCCAGTGATGTGTAATTAGTCGTTAATTAAGATGCGAGCCGTGCACCGCTGAGGAAATGAATCAATCGAAGAGGATTATTTAATCATATATGTTTATTACTTAGCAATTAATGTCCTGTTGACCCCAACACCATATTTCACTTAATGGTGATTTAAAAATAGTCCCTAATACTTCTGCATTATCTCTGTTATTAGCAGAACTCTTTCCATGAGGTTCAGGATCATTCTGATCGTGTGTGTGTGTTCATGTGGAGGAGGAGCACAATTAAGAGACAGAAGGAAGTCTGCTGAAAAAAGAATTAATTGAAAAATGCATATCTCCTTTTAATATTGTTTAATATTTGAGTCAGTCTCTTAAACTTTCCTATTAACGTTATAAAATTAAAGTCATGTTCTTAGCTGAATTAAGAGCCCACGTCAGGAACTAAGTGCCACATGTCTCTTTTTCTTTCCTCACGCGTCCTCGTCTTTTTTTCTCTAACCTATTTTCCTGTGCTTTCGGATGTACTCCATGTTTCACGTTAGCGTCGTCACGTGAGTGAGTGCTTGCAGGCGTGGATGCGCCACAGCGGCTAAAAGACACATCAGTTGTTTTTTTTTTTTTTTCCCGGTCAGTGTCATCGTCTTGTCGTTTTTTGGTGCTGCTGTCAAAACTGTTGCTGTGTCTTATTTTATTATCCGTCCCCACATGTCACTTTCTGTCTGTTCGCCTGGATGACACTGAGGATTGTGGCTTATTATCCAGATGTCACATGACTGGAAGTATATGTATGTATATAAATATCATTGAGTCAACGAGTCAACTCATAACCTATATATTTTTGTGTATGATTTTACTTTTGCAGTGTTTATTGAGGGAATTAGAGTTAAGGTCGCATTAGGATTGAGAACAGAAGTGCATTTTTATTTTTTTTTATGTTTTTTTTTTTGTAGCTACAAATTCAACAGAGGTCAATGATTCTATAATTTAAAGCCCTATTCGGATTGGATTGGTGTACTAGGCTGACGTCAGTAATACATTCGGTTATTTCTCCCAAATGTAATAGAGGTTTCTCTGTCCAGGCGGAGGATTAGAGCTGTGCGATTAAATCGATTTAGGGATTTAGTCAATCTTTTGCTGTTCATTTTGATTCATTGAATTTATAAGTCAGCTTTCAAGCTTTCAAATTCAATTAGATGGATAAATTGCTAGCATTCTACACAAAGTACTAACAATATTATATATTACTATTGCAATATTATATCTTCTTCTTTTAATTTTATGAGCAGTTGGTGCAATAGCTCCACCTACTGGACTGGAGTGTGGAGCAGAAGATCAGCAAAACAAAGATCTCTTTGTAAGAGAGACGATGTTTAAACAATCAACAACACAAGTCACACAATATTTATTATATACTTTGAATGGTTTTTCATAGCAGCAATAATAAATGACACATAAGTCTAAAAAAATGCCTAAGAATCTAACTGCATTAAATCAACAGTGTAGCTATTATTCGCAGCTCTTCTAAAGATACGGACGAGTGCCATTTCTACAGCGTGTATTTTTCAGTTCACATTTCAGACCGTGTTCAAAGTCTGGGAGAGGGGCAGCGATACGAACACTACGAGACTAAACACAGCAAGAAGCAGCGATCTCTTTTTTTTTTCCTATATGAGGTGACATTTATGTACAAAGTTACGGATATGTTTATGTCTATAATTACTCAAATGACTAGAGAAGAGCCGTTTGTGCTTTATATATCAAACGGTAGGTAACATAGTAAAGCTGTGAATCATACATAGACTGTTGAGAGAGACAGACTTTTAAAAGTTTTAAAAACTACAAAAGTAACTAATAAACATTGAAAGGTTGTGTGACTCGTGTTGTTGATTGTTTAAATGCCATGCCTGGTACTAAACAGTTATTAAGATGAAATTATTTGTCGCATGTATCTTACAGCAAAGTGAATTTATTTATTTTTTTTGCATAAGTTAGGAAGTTGGGGTCAGCCATCGTTAGGAGCACAGGGTCAGCCAGGATGCAGCGCCTCCAGGAGCAGATAACAGCCTTGCTGAAGGGCTAAACAGTGGCAACTTGGCAGTGCCAGGGTTTAAACTCCCACCCTTCTGGTCAGTAATCCAGAGCCCTAGCCGTTTAAGCCACCACAGCTCAGAGGCTCTCTGGCTTTCGGGCTATGCTCCAGTCCAGTAGATGGTGGTAGTACAATTTAATGTGCAATTTAAAAGTTTAGCTCAATAGTTGGAAAAAGTGTGTATAGATTCTGAATCAAACATAAGAGCCATTATATTGCATCGCCGGTTAAATCGCACAGCTCTAGTGTACATGCTGCCATTTTTATTTTGCCGCTTTAAGGATGGAGTGATGGTGGCTCAGGCAGTCGAGGGTGGGGCTTTGAGCCCTGCCGCTGTTGGGCCCGTAACCCTACACCCTTATGCGTATAATACCCATCCACTGAGACGCAGGACATCTTTAAGCCTGGAGGAATCGGTGGGTTGTGAGAGGAAGGGCATAAAACACATACTGATATCTTGGCGATAACAATGATGACCCTGAGAAAGAGACCCCTCCCCCCCCACCAAAAAAAAACCCGGTATAACCCTAACCCTTCAACCTAAATCTTTAAGTACCCTTTTAGGTGAAACTTTTGCTCATTTAAACCTTTCTTACACTCATCACTCAGCTTCTGCAGGTGTTACATTACTCTGTGCAACCTTACCTTGAAACCTTTGATTGGTTTTGTGGTCAGGTGGTTTTTTTTTCTTTTTTTTTTAAACAAATGTATTATTGAGAAACTTGGCTTTCAGGCTTTCATTAGACAGCTGAGCCAGGCGTACGAGACACTTGACTCTTGAAAGGGTCTTGTCACTGATTACGCTGAGTACTTTGTACAGAAGAGTACGATTTCTATTTTGGAATTTGTGTTTCTTTTATGTTTCCTCTTATTTGTGATTTTTGAGATTTGAAGGGGTTGTCAAGATGAACAATACATATTCTGACATTTGATTTATTGTAGCCTGAATTAATCCAATGCCAGAATATGAAGTGTTTTTAATAGTTTTGTAAGCAAATGCATCGTACGAAGGACTTTTGAGTCAAACCGGGACTGAAGGTATAAAACCAGTTGCCATTTACAGAAACCTTCGAGCACAGTACGATGATGAGAATCTTAGCCGCAGTAAAACGCTTGCACGGTGCAAACGTTTGTGAATGACGATCTCGGCAGAGGTGGCTCTGAGCCCACTGCAGTTGTTTGCTCAAACATGCAGCATCATTCACCAACACCACTTGCACATTACAGGAACTCGGCTGGAAGTCATTGCCACATCCCCTGTACAGTCCTGACCTCACTTTAATACATTAACACATGTTTGGGCAAACATTAAAGGAGTTCCCGGGAAGCCAGTGTTTGAGACGTGAAGCAGGCAGTCTAATCATGGCTCTGAAACTGAGAAAACTTTCTACTGTACCTTTCTGGTATTTAGGCACGAGTGATGGGAAGTTTGGATCATTTTAGTGACTCGGTTCTTTGAATCTCGTTCATCAAAATGAACAAATCTTTTTTTGAGTCATTTAGTTCATTT
>JAOVVB010196488.1:0-10959 GCA_028570985.1 Heterobranchus longifilis
GGATTGATCTGCATCATACTGTGTGAGACTGGAAGTTCAGTATAACAGGAGATGTGTTTAAGTTAAAATGGAGTCCACTTCATTATTGGAGGCTCACATAGACTATAGGAAACTCCAGTCCTAAACTATCGAGCAACTGCAGTCACAAGTCCTCAGAGAACAGCTGTCAGCATGGGGCAGAGGGGGTCTGGATCACTGGTAGCTCAGGAGCGACATGTATAGCTCGACAGAGAGAGGGAAGGAGAGAGAGGGAGAGAGATTTTGCTAAATCTTTTACTTTCACTTCACGATTACTGTATGTGCCACTTTGTGTTGGTCTATCACATAAAATCCCAATAAAATACATTTATGTTTGTGGTTATAACGTGACAAAATGAGGGGTTCAAGTAGTATGGATACTTTTGCAAGGCACTGTAACTCTTATGCAGAGTTTTAAAAGCCTGCAAATCACTATAGTTTCATATCAAAGGGAAAATGATACAAAGATAAAAGAACCCTACTGCAGATGTTGTTAGTCAGCTGAGACATGTTTTGTGCTTGAGCTAACAAGTGATTGCGACAAAAATATTTAACACAAGTCTGATAAGACATAAATGCAATTTATGTAATTTGTTTCTTAATTAACAAGTTAAGTAACAAGCAAGAATAATAAATTGCAATAGCAACGAAAAACTAAAAACATTGCCCGAACAATTGAGTGTTTGTGAAGTGGTGAAACATCTGTAATTTAACTTAAGGAAATTATTGTTATTCATTTTTAAAAAAAAGTTTATTACATTACAGCTATGTATATCAGTTTGACTTCTGTTTTATCATTTTATTGTTGCCAGTTTATTATTAATCCACATTTACAGTACAGTACAGTGCTGTCCATAAGAGAACTTGCAATGTTTGGAAATTCAGTTCCACATCATAAAAGAATGGGATAAGATATGAAATATCTTATATGTAAACACACAACGTGCTAAACATTTCAGTTTCTATTTTTAAAGTATTGTGTAGCTTGTTTGTGAATAGCAGAAAAAAAAATAGTTTTTGAATTTTTTAATAATGAACCACATTTTTATTTATAGGCATGGTGATCTGACCTCGGTTGAACATCATCGACTGTACTGATCTTGCTGGTGGATCATGGCGTTTATCCACGTGGCACGCATAGTTGCTCTGCTATCGTCTTGTATATCCTTCGGCTTCGTAATATGGAGTCGCAGGTGGCATGGAGAAGTCGGTGTATTGTGTTTGTTTTGCTGGTCCTTCAGCTTCCTCGGCTCTTTTCTGGTCCTGCTGATGGAGATCTTTAGTTTAATTAGCTGCGTCAGGCCGGAATTCTGCCGCAACATTGCTGTGCTCATCTCCAGTTACGCGGCGATGTTCTGTCTTAATGTATCCATTATCTTTCCATTCTACTTTCTAAAAGGCCAAGAGGTCAAGGAGTTCTACAACCACTGCATAGTGGCTGAGCTCTTCTCATGGGTAGCTGTGCTGGCGCACTTTGTGGAAGTTTGGATCATGTGGATTAAGGCAGATTGCTATATGGCCACTGGAGCAGGTCTGCTACAGGTGTCTCAGATGTACGTAGCAAGCTGCATCTTCTTCTTCCTCATCAATACAGTGTCATTCAGAGACGACCCACTTGTGATAGGGAGCTTGGTTGGGTATTTCCTGTGCTTCATCTGGACGTTGGTCAACATCATGTTGAATGCTTTGCACAACAAAGACAGGCGAAAATGGCTAAAAGGGCTAGACCTGATCGCTGCCATCATGCAGCTGGGTGCCTCCAACCCTGTATTCCAACTCAGACAAGAACTGCGCCAAATCGTGTGCTCTGAATCATGCCGAGATGATCTGGGACTCTGGCCTGAGACTAGACTAATGGTCGTGGTTGCACTAACTGCCCTTAACTGCCTGCTTTATTTGCTCAGCATATGCTGCTGTTGCATGTTAGGTTCAGATGATGATGATCAAACGGAAGAGAACAGCACAAGCTCCATCAATTCTGACTCTTGTCCCAGACAAATTCCAGAAACACAAGCGGTTTTGCCAGCGAGCAGAGCTCTACAGCAGTACAACTCAACAAGGAGCAATCAAAGCCTGAGCAAGAAAGCTCTGAGGATCCAAAATAGCACTTTAAACATTCAAAACAGTAATATTCAGGTTATTATGGTTGCTCAATGAAATATAATTATGAATTGGAACCTGGAACTGGAAAACGTACAGTAGTCTATATACAGTAGGGTTGACATTGATTGGTATTAAAGTCTGCATGTGAGCACGTTAAATAATCCTGAGACAATTACAATAAATTATGGTGTCACTGTATTGTTAAAACAAGATTTAAAAAAAGTGTTTTGTATCAGTATAATTAGTGTCTGTTCAGCATCGACAGTGTCTGATTTATCACCCAGACCTCAATTTAAATTAAATGTGATTAATATATGGAAAAGGTGGTTTAAAATGTGATTTAAATACATTAAAAAAAGTGATTTGAATATTTGAAAAAATGTAAATATCATTAAAGTATAGCATATGTAGTCACTGACACATTTTCACTTTTTGTTGACACATTTTTTCTTTGCCGGCTGCTATGCTACTGTCAATAGTCCATATTTGTGTAAATTGAATTCAGTATAAATAAAAGAGCAAAACTATAAATGTAGATGACTTTTTATTAATTAACACTAATTCCTCCCACAGTCCAACAGCATGCAGAGGAAGCTAATTGGTTCCCAAATTGCCTGTAGTGTGTGAATGAGAATGTAAGTGTGTGTGTGTGTGTGTGTGTGTGTGTGTGTGCACAGCCCTGTACAGGGTCTACTCCGTCTTGTGCCCCAAGTCTCCTGGGATAGGCTCCAGGCCCCCTGCGACCCTGAATACAGGATAAAGCGGTATATACGATGAGTTCATGAGTCAGGCTGAGGTTATGCTGTTATAGAGAAATAATCAATGAAGGGACAGTGCCTGACTCTGTGTCAGTGAAGTTTCTGTTAACACCGGGAGGAAGTTTTCCAAAACAGCAGTTTTATTTCTCTTACACTTCAGCAATCTACCAAAACTGACTTTTTTTTATTTTTTATTATTTGTTAAAAATATGGTCCCAGGTACAGTTTGTGCAGTTTTATAAGGAATTTCGCTGCTTGGTTTTACTGAACATCCTGCAGACCCAGCCATAATGCTTCTGAGGAGTTTGTCGCACCTGCTCCTTTTTCATGAGTGCAAAACCCAGAAGCCTTTTTTTTTTTGTCTGAAAAATGGTCTTTTACATAACATTCTGCCTCATTTTCCAGCCTACAGATATTTTCCTATAAGATTTTTTCGCCCTTGAATACTAATGTCTGGAAATCAGAAATGTTTTTTTTTTTTTTTTTGTACAGACTTAATGAAGCCATAAAATAAAAATGTGTGTAAAAAAACAGGTGTCTAAGACTTTTGCATGGTTATGTACATTACAGGGACATAGTTTTACTCACCCTCTCACCAGTCTGTGTTTTTTCTCTCTGTGAATTTAATAAGACAAAAACAACAAAAAAAGGCAAAGTACTCATATAATGCATTATTATTGAAATGATAATGTAATACAACAAATTTGTTAATATATTAGTTTGCTTTGCAGCTGAACGTAACATTTTAATAGAAACACTTTATCACAAATCAGAATCAAGGAATTAACATAAATTAATTTACAACATAGTGAATTCATTTATGTTATAACCAGTTCTTATATGGTTTATAACCATATAACCAGTGTTCCCAGATAAATCCTATTCTGGGAAGCCCAGGGAACAAGGCAGAGGACACCCCGGATGGGGTGCAGCTTCTTAATATTATACGAAATTTAATATACCACATCACACCACTGTGACTGATTATTTTTTATATAGCTCACTCTTGCTATCTCTTTCGATCTGGACTGATCAGTTTCGTTTTGTTGTATGCCAATCAAGTCATTTTTGTACTCCTGGGGTAGAAGTGTTAGACACACTAACATCTAAGACACGTAAAACCTTCCACTTGCAACAACCGCTTCATGTTAATCAAGTCATGGACTGCATTGCTGTGACAGCACAACACAAGCAAATACACTGGTTACTTTGTGTTTTAAATCCTTAGAATCAACAGACTTACAATGTTTATGTTTGTAAAAATTACAAAAAAGACAAAATTTATTTACTTTGAACAAAAAAATGAAATGAAATTGCAGATAAGGGTACTTTTATTCTAAGGAAACCCTAACAGGCGCCCTTTTGACGTGAGTCAGACTTTAGCTACAGGATGCTCTCGGATACTGTCCTGCGCTGCTTTTCCCGATAACGATTGATCTTAGCGCTTAAGAGCGTTTTCTACGAGTCATTTTGCGAACGTTTTCCAAAAATGCACTTAACACAATTGCACGTAGCCCTGCTTTAAGTGCTACTTAGGAGTCGCTATCCGTTGGTCAGGTGCTGAAATGTCACGCTGTCGAATGGCTCATCATTGTTGCACATGCTGTTATAGCAATCCATCTAAGTTTTGATTTCCGTTTCATCTTCTACTTGCGTGAATGTATATTCAACTCGAATAACATAAAAAGTCCTGTAATTTCTTCTTGAGCAAGTTTAAAAGCATAAATTAACTGGAAATGTTCTGTAAAAACACTGTGTCGCATAAAACTAATTCTAACAGTCCTTGCCGGAAATGACATCAGCATCATTTTCGATATTTATATGAAACCTTAATTATTTAAGTTTTTTTTATCAATTTCTTTATCAACAATTGCTTATCTCACATCAAAATAAATAAATAAATAAGTAAATAAATAAATAAGCTCTTACATTTATTTTAGAAAAGTTTAGCCTAATTATCTTCACCTGATGTGCATTTGCGAATAGGAGAAACATTTAAATCAGCACATACCTAGGGGTGGAGACACTAGCAAAATGGCTGAAACCAAAAAACAAAGAAAAGACATTTTTCAAAAAGAGGAAATTAATATTCTTTTAGAGGAGGTGGAGCTACAAAAACATCTAATTTTCAGCAGGTTTAAGGGCAGTCATACAAGTAAAGAAAAACAAAAAATCTGGGACGATATTGCTACAGAACTTACTGCAACAAGGGGGATTAAAAGATCAGGGAAGGAGGTCAGGAAGAAGTGGCCGGACTATTCAAGTCTAGCTAAAAGAAAAAGGCCACTGCAGAGGAAGATGAAGAGGTGGAGGAAGAGAATGAAGTTGAGATGAGACTTCATGATGATCAACCAGGACATGTTCAATACACGGCTGGGTTTCATACACGCCAGCAAGTCATTGACACATTTCTTTGAGTTCCTCCTTTATTTGTGTCATCATTAAAGCACATTAAATATTTTCCATTAAATACAACATTTGTACGAAATGTCCATATACAACAGTGTACTTTTTTTCATTCTAACATTTATGATGTCATTTTTATTTCATTTCTTTTAGGTGCAATTTGCTGCTTGTCCAGCAGGTGCCCTCATAACTCTGTCTCCTTACGATGCACTTAAGGCTTTCGATTACTCCAGAGCACTCGTAGATCTACGAAGATTTTCAAGTGCTACTTAAGTTACGATGTTTTTTGGGAAACGGACCGTAATATTAAGATCGGTCGTACGATAATTTTTACGAACTTCTTAGGCTTACGATGCTTTTGGGAAACACAGCCCTGCGCTTTTCTCTGGAACTTTGATTAACGCGTAACAAACAGGCAGAAACATGAACTAAGAGCATAAAATAAGCACATAAAGACAAGAGCTGACACAAGACAAATCTAAACTAAGAAACTCACAGACAGCAGAACTTAAATAGGGTGCCTTCTAAGACAAAAAGGATCCACAGGTGAACGTGATCATGCCATGTGATGTCAATGTGAATAGCCAGGCGTGAGGGGTAATGTAGTGCAGCGAGGACTGATATATGTCGTGCCTTGCTAATATCATTCATACATGCATTAGCTAGTTCAAGAGTATGAAAACAAAACAGCAGTAGTAGGACCTCATCTCCATCCAATCAGTGACTGCCAAACTCCAGTATGTACTTTGAAACCTGATGCATGGTACAAACAGCCCGATAGCAAACTCTTCACGTAATCTTAATAATAAATGGCATAAAAAAGGTTTGCAGCAATAATGAGTGATAAGCAGAACAGAAGTGTTTAAACTCGCCATAGTAGATAGTTATACACCCCCTGGCCAAAAAATAATAATAATAAAAAAGTTGCCATTTCAGAAGGGTCAAATTGTTGGGCCGTATCAAACAAAGAAAACAGCTAAGGAACTGGATTAAGAACCCGTCAACAAATTATCAAAACTTGAAAGGATTAAACACGTGGCGAAGTTACATGGTAAAAAAAAACATCAACAGTAAAAACAATAGCTATGTTTATCAGTGTGATGAGAACTCATGCAACAGGATTGGGACTAAACAGTTGTGTGGCCATAAGAACACTGCTTGTTAGTGAGACTAATCAGAAAAAAGCCTCGAATTTGATAGAGAGCATAAAGATTGGACTTTGGAGCGATGGTAAAAGGTCACGCAATCTGATTTGTTTATATTGACTTTCAGAGTTGGGTAGTAACGAGTTACATTTATTTAAGTAACTTGTACTTCTATGAGTAGTTTTACTGCACTATACTTTTTACTCTTACTTGAGTAGATTTGTGAAGAAGAAACGCTACTCTCACTCCTCCACATTCGGCTTCACTCGTCTCGTTACGTTTCTAACCAGTTATTCGACACATTAGATATTCTTTATATTAGCCAGAGAAATGCAGCCGGTGGATCTACGTACCATGTGACTGTGTTCCACCAATCAGACATAGCAACAATAGTCACATGACTCCGTTTGACCAATCAGCCGCAGTAACAATAACCACATGTAGTCAGATCTTCAGCGAAGGAAACATGTCGCGGTTAGTTTAGCTGTTTTATTTAATGTTGCAATGTTAGCATATATCATTAGCAAATAAGCTAGAGGCTAAAAAATGCACGTTTCTTACATTTGTTCTGCTGGACACAGTTTATGGTAAAGTGAGACCTCTTGTACATACTGTATGTTCTAATGTTATTTTCTATCTGCTGAGCCATTTGGAGGGCGACTGAATATACAGTAGATCTTACACTGGAAATAGTTTACACTATTCAAACATACATATGTTACCGACAATAGGTATTTGCTTCAAAAGCTTTATGTTGTGAAAAAAGTGAAATTAGGAAATTTGTGTTTCATGTTCCTTAATTTGCTATTTGGTAAATATATTTAGTGTTATTCATTTATTTTATTTGTACATTATTTTATCATTTGGTTCTAAAAATATATATATAAATTTGACATCACGATGAAACAGTTACTCAGTACTTGAGTAGTCTTTTCATCCAAATACTTTTTACTTCTACTTTTTATTATTTTAAAGTACAGCTACTATTACTTGAGTAAAATTTTTGCCAACTCTACCCACCTCTGTATGTAACTGAGTTACATTGGTTAAATTTAGTGTAAGACATTAAATCACATTTCCAGGAGAAACTTTTCACCTTTTTTTTTTTACAGATTACAGATAATTAGTAAAAAATAGTCCTTAAATTGATCCTGGGGATAATTGTTTTTTTGTGGGGGGTGAATAATTCCAGTTTGAAGCCTGTGGTTTGATCCCCAATTTGGATTCAGATTACAATTTGGACTACTATGAATAATAATAACAATAATAATATGTTTATTGTACAGTATTTTATTTCTTAATTTTGCAGCTGTTATTGACAATGTTGAGAGCTGCACATAATTATAGACCACACAAATTTGGATTTTATTACGCATCAAATGTGCATGTTCACAGACACACACATGGTTTAAAAAAAAATTTTTAAAAAGAGAGAGAGAACCAAGCAACAAAGCTGGTGATCCACACTTGGATTTCCATTTGCTACCTTTGATGGATTGGCCTGCATCTTGTTCACACCTGTGTGCTAAGAGGGATGGCATGTGTACGCGCTGTTACACTCGCTCCTGTATAGAAATGTAGGCGAAGTCGGGGTGTGTGAAGAGACATGTCAGCTACACAAAGATTCCTGAAATGGTGTCACATACCAAACACGACCCTCCCCCCACACGCCCCTTACACCCACCCTACATACTATCACTCATGGCTTGTCACTCCCATGCTATGCCTCACAGAGAGCAATTTCTAACGACAAACCACAACTACTATCTCCATCTTGTTGAGCTCAGCAATGATAAGCTAGGATCATGATCATAATAAAATAGATATAAATATTATTTTTTTATTAATTAAAAGGGGTGTTCAAGTCAAACCAGGACTTTTTATAATTGATGCAAAATAACAAAATACAATTACGAGAGTAAAAACTGCCTTTATTTCACTATATAATCCCTTGCTACACTGCAACACATATCACAGTGTTTCACTAGTGCTTGGATACCATCAAGGTAGAAAGGTTTCTTAGTACGCCAGAGCCATGATCAGATTGCCTGCTTCACGTCTAAAACGCAGGCCTTCCAGGAACTCCCATGTGGAAATGGCTTGGAGTGAGATGTGTCTCTTCCGCAAGCTGGCGACAATTTATCTGTTGATTTTCGAGAATCGGGCATTCAACTCGCTGAATGTTCACAGGAACGACTCCAGTGGGCTCTGAGCCACCTCGGCCGGGACCGTCATTCACGGATGTATGGCCTTCTTTAATACGTTTGCGCTATTAAAATGTTTCACTGCAGCTAAGACTTTCATCACCGTACTGTGCTTAAAGTCTTCTGTAAATGTCAATCATTGACATTTATGCCTTCATTAGTCCCAGTTTGACTTGAACGTCTCATATTTAGCTATATTACTAATTATTCATTAAAGATAATCTATTTGCATAGCACTTACATATACGGTAAATAATATATAGGCTTTTTAATCAGAGGTTTTGTAACTGATGAATAAATGTGAATAAAAATGTCATGTAAATCATTTGATTTCATTTAGAATAATTAACTATTATTGTTATTCAATGTAAATCAATAAAACTGATTAGAAATATAACAAAGCTAAAGGATAAATGGTTCCGAGAACCTTTGTGTGTTCACTTCTCAAGCCCAGCCCTGAATGTAGCAATAAAAACACAATACAAAAGGAACAACACACACTCGTGCCTTAACGTGCACTGACTGCACAAGACATGCTACCTTCTCAACTTTCAAAACCAAACACTCTTAAATCAACCCCTTTTGTTTGTTATTACTTTACACACGCTGTGGGTACCTGACGTACAGAAGGACCTGCAATGTGTCCGGAAAGAACGTATTTGATCATCCGTCATGTCGAAGCACACCAAGAATGTGACAGGTACCTCCAGCCTTTGTGATTCCATCTTGTCAACCTTCTCCATCCACTTTAATGCAGGAATCGCTAGGTAAATATTTAAGAAACGAGCCTATCACCACCAGAGACTCAATTAACACACTTTAGCATCCTCAGGCCAAAGGGTTAGGAGTCTCATTAACTCTAAATAACACAGACAGCTGTAAATTCCACCATGTCCTCGCTTTACTTTCTCCTGTTCTGGTTTTTACAACGACATGTTTACAGTTCTACAGAAATATGAAAGCCAGAAGGATGGAAACCAGAGCTCGGGCTGGTAGGAGAGCATGTGAGACGCTGACAGTAACCCCAACCCAGAACCTGAAGCCATGAGGCAGAAACTTTACCCGCTGCACCACTGAGTAAACACTCGATATAACAAATAGTGATTCATACACACTGTAAGAGAACGAGACGAGCACTGAGCAGATTGTTTCGAGGTGGCAGTGTGTACAGTATGTGTGTGTGTGTGTGTGTGTGTGTGTGTGTGTGTGTGTGTGTGTGTGTGTGTGTGTGTGTGTGCGTTTGGGGCTAATATGTGTGTATCAGTTGTAGCAGTGTTAGGGTTTTTAAACACTTCGGTGTCACTGTTGCATTGAGAAATCGAGGAGCGATGAGGGTTAGAAATTAACTGTGCATGAGGGGGAAAAAAGACTGTTTACTATAAAACATCTTCAATAAAAATACACAATTTTCTGACAGGAATTTAATTTGGTACATAATAAAACACCTTATATAAATTAATAAGCCTTAATTTAGGAAATGATCCAGAGATTTGTTTGCACAGCGCAGATCATTCACTCTCCTGCAGCATTCTATGCTAGCTAAGCTAACACTACACAGCTAGCTAACACAAGCTACAGTAACTGGACAAGTCTTCTGAGCTGGTTTTAACCCATAAAATATGCATATCTATTTCAGTTAAATAAAAAATAGAATATATATATATATATTTATATATATATTAGTTATTGATTAAAATACTTTTCTACCAGGCTTTCATTACAGCATGTGTTTGCTAACTTTCAGGTAGCATTTCAAGTTAGCAAACAAATTGTAGCTCATTCACTCTCTTGTGTCATGATTAGCCAACTATAGCGTTGACTACCTAGATTAAAAAAAATACATAAATAAGATGCATTATGGTGAGTTCAAAGACAGACAAAATAGTAACGTTTATCTTTTATTTAATTTTATTGTATTTTTTCTCTCAGACAAGTCAGTCATACAAATACAATCTTCAGATTGAAAGATGAATAACTTAAATAAATTTAAAAAATCAAACAGAATCACTGATTTACTAGTACAATAGTAATAAGTAATTTGGGAATCACAAAGTAAGGAGAAATATTCTGCCTTTCCCACAAAAAGGACACTGTTTCAGAAGAGATCTTATGATTTGGTGTTGCTTCAGTTGATCAGGTCTAGACTCAGCAATAAAATGAAATCAGCTGATGACCATAATGTACTAAATGACAGACTGGAATTCTACTAAAGTCTATTGGAGACGACCTGAGACTCCAATATCTACCTGAACTCCATATTAACATCAATCAACATCAACTGTTATAGCTGAACTGCCTGCCACCTAACACACTGTATAAATGCAG
>JAOVVB010196499.1:0-10959 GCA_028570985.1 Heterobranchus longifilis
TCTATCTATCTATCTATCTATCTATCTATCTATCTATCTATATATATATATATATATATATATATATATATATATATTTATCTATCTATTTACTAATAATTAATCTAATTTAATCTCTAATAATTATATAAATTAATTAATGAATTGATCTAATGTTGACGGTGGCGGAGCAGGGTTCCATGGCGTACGTTCCCCAGCAGGCATGGATCCAGAACGCATCTCTGAAGGACAACATTGTGTTTGGTGGAGAGAGGAAGGAGAGCTGGTACCATCGTGTGTTGGAGGCCTGCGCCCTGCTGCCAGACCTCAACATTCTGCCTGCCGGAGATGGCACGGAAATTGGGGAGAAGGTACAAATACTGCCAACTTTTAAGAATTAGGGGTCCACATAAACCTACCCCCCCAGGGGTTAGGGTCTAACCCATCTGTCTGGACTGTTGACAGGGGGGCTGATGTTAAAATATGGATGCTCTGTTTCTTGTTGACTGTTTCTAGTTGTTCTGACTGTTTCTTGTTGTTCTGTTTCTTGTTGACTGTTTGTTGTTGTTCCAACTGTTTGTTGTTGACTGTTTCTTGTTGTTCTGACTGTTGTTGTTCTGACTGTTTCTTGTTGACTGTTTCTTGTTGTTCCGACTGTTTATTGTTGACTATTTCTTGTTTTCCGACTGTTTCTTGCTGACTGTTTCTTGTTATTCTGACTTTCATGTTGACTGTTTCTTGTTGTTCCGACTGTTTCTTGTTATTCTGATTGTTTCTTGTTGACTGTTTCTTGTTGTTCAGACTGTTTCTTGTTGACTGTTTCTTGTTTTTCCGACTGTTTCTAGTTGTTCTGGCTGTTTCTTGTTGTTCCGATTGTTTCTTGTTGACTGTTTCTTGTTGTTCTGACTTTTTCTTTTTGTTCTGACTGTTTGTTGTTGACTGTTTGTTGTTGACTGTTTGTTGTTGACTGTTTCTTGTCGTTCTGACTGTTTCTTGTTGTTCTGACTGTTTCTTGTTGACTGTTTCTTGTTGTTCCAACTGTTTGTTGTTGACTGTTTCTTGTTGACTGATTCTTGTTGGCTGATTCTTGTTGACTGTTTCCTGTTGACTGATTCTTGTTGACTGTTTGCTGTTGACTGTTTGTTGTTGACTGTTTGCTGTTGTTCCAACTGTTTGTTGTTGACTGTTTCTTGTTGACTGATTCTTGTTGGCTGATTCTTGTTGACTGTTTGTTGTTGACTGATTCTTGTTGACTGTTTGTTGTTGACTGTTTGTTATTGACTGTTTGCTGTTGACTGTTTGTTGTTGACTGTTTGTTGTTGACTGTTGTTGACTGTTTCCTGTTGACTGTTTCTTGTTGACTGATTCTTGTTGGCTGATTCTTGTTGACTGTTTGTTGTTGAGTGATTCTTGTTGACTGTTTGTTGTTGACTGTTGGTTATTGACTGTTTGCTGTTGACTGTTTGTTGTTGACTGTTTGTTGTTGACTGTTGTTGACTGTTTCCTGTTGACTGTTTCTTGTTGACTGTTTCTTGTTGACTGTTTCCTGTTGACTGCTTGCTGTTGACTGTTTGTTGTTTACTGTTTGTTGTTGACTGTTTGTTGTTGATTGTTTCCTGTTGACTGTTTGCTGTTGACTGTTTGTTGTTGACTGTTTGTTGTTGACTGTTTGCTGTTGACTGTTTGCTGTTGACTGTTTGTTGTTGACTGTTTGCTGTTGACTGTTTGTTGTTGACTGTTTGTTGTTGACTGTTTGTTGTTGACTGATTCTTGTTGACTGTGACTTGTTGTTCTGACTGTGTATTGTTTGTAAATGGTTTATTGTTATATTATTATTATTATATTATTATGATATTATTAAACAATGTATTTGTGGACTGCAGGGTCTGAACCTGTCTGGAGGTCAGAGGCAGCGGGTGAGTCTGGCTCGGGCCGTCTACAGGAGATCAGATGTTTACCTGCTGGACGACCCCCTGTCGGCTGTCGATGCTCATGTTGGACAACACATCTTTGATCGAGTCATCGGACCCAGAGGACTCCTCAAAGACAAGGTAAGACCCTGGTCCTGTTCTGAATTTTAAATAATAAAATAATTAATAATGGACATCTTGCCGGGCATTAATCCTTACTTAATGCACACCATGCAGCCAATAAGAATTGAGTTTTCTCCCTGACCATGCTATAATGTTACTTAAACCTTGTGATGCCGTCTCAAACTGAAAATTCAACTGTTCCGAGTGCTCCTTGGCCCATAAAGCAAAGTTTAAAAAATAATTTAAAAAAAACACATTTCTCTATCTGGCCTCCAAATGTAACACTTGAAGTTGAATTCACTTATTGTAAGTTGGTTTGGATAAAAGCACCAGCAAAATCAATATAATTAAATGTAATTATATGTAAATAAATGTAATGTGAGATATGTGCTGATGTGTTTTTAGACCCGGGTGCTGGTAACTCATGGACTCAGCTTCCTGTCTAAAGCAGACTTGGTCCTGGTGATGGAGGAAGGTCAGATCTCAGAGATGGGCTCCTACATGGAGCTGATGGACAGAAAAGGAGCTTTTGCGAAATTCATCCACACCTTCAATGGAAACCAGCACAGAGAGATCCCCACACCCAGAGACAAGAGTAAAACTCTTATCCATATCAAGTCTTCTATAGACCTCATCAATTAATGAAAAGTGTTGTACGTTCCAATCAGAGTTAACCAGTGTTGTACGCTCCAATCAGTCAGAGTTAACCAGTGTTGTACATCCCAATCACAGTTAACCAGTGTATGTTCCAATCACAGTTAACCAGTGTTGTACATCCCAATCACAGTTAACCAGTGTATGTCCCAATCACAGTTAACCAGTGTATGTCCCAATCACAGTTAACCAGTGTATGTTCCAATCAGAGTTAACTAGTATTGTACGTCCCAATCAGAGTTAACTAGTATTGTACGTTCCAATCAGTCAGAGTTAACCAGTGTTGTACATCCCAATCAGAGTTAACCAGTGTTGTACGTTCCAATCAGTCAGAGTTAACCAGTGTTGTACGTCCCAATCAGAGTTAACCAGTGTTGTACGTCCCAATCAGAGTTAACCAGTGTTGTACGTTCCAATCAGAGTTAACCAGTGTTGTACGTTCCAATCAGAGTTAACCAGTGTTGTACGTCCCAATCAGAGTTAACCAGTGTTGTATGTTCCAATCAGAGTTAACCAGTGTTGTATGTTCCAATCAGAGTTAACCAGTGCTGTTCATCTGTATGTGTATATAATTGTGTATATGTCTGTGTGTATAATTGTGTGTTTGTAGGCAGCAGGAAGTCTATGTCTCGCCTCAGTATGACAGATTTCTCCATCGATCTTTCTCAGGAGCAGCTGATCAGGTATAAAAACAAACCACACACAAAACTGTTATGAATGTCAATATTTTCACTTTGAGTAGTGTGGATCTACCTGCAGTAACGTGCCTAGTACGGTAGTTATGCACATCAGCGCTCAAACATAACTGTTTGAATAATACCTTTGGCAATTCAGTAATTAAAATATTTCTCTTAAAGTTAAGCAAGGAGGCAGTGAATCTATCTTTTACCTTAAGCCATGCTAAACAGTTATTGTATTTACATTAGTTCTGTATGAGCATCAAAGTGTGCAATGTGCTGCTTTCTTCTGAACAATTTGCAATTTCTTTATCAGGGTCCTGGAAGCACTGGACCATATTACTGAGCGGTAGTCCAGATGAGATAAAACTAATGCTTTAATGATTTGTCCTATTACATTTTGTGGTAGAAATGTACAACATCTCCTAATAACTGAAAGACCTCTCCCCATATTATTTACCACTTTATTAATATGTGTAGACCAAGTTAATTTACTATCTAATGTTATTCCTACAAGTTTGGTCTCTCGAACTTGTTCAACCTCAACATATTTTAATATAGCCTCTTTTTTAAAAAAAACATTTTTTACATCTGATTTGTCCCAAATACAATGCTTTTTTTTTATACGGACATTGAGAACCAGTTTATTTGTTACCCGACTGCAGTTCCTTATTTAAGAGTCTTTGAAGTTCATCAGTTGTGGAATCCGCCACCATTGAATCATACATGGTCACTTTTGCCTTTTTTAGTGTTAATGGTAATTAATTTGTAAAAACAGCAACAACAATGATCCTAAAAGGCTTCCTTGAGGAATTCCACAGCTATTATATTTTACACCAGAGAACGTCCATTAAAGAAATCTGTTTCCTGATAAAACCATAACATTTCAGCTTTTCTAATAACTAATAACTAATAATTACTAATAACTGTGATCAATCATATCAAACGCTGCACAAGTTCCATCACTGATGGGAACTTTCACCTGGTCACTCGTTATTTAAAGGCTGCACTCTACTTTCTTTAACCTTCACATGGGGGGGCAGCTCTGACCAAACTGCCCGTGTGTGTGTGTGTGTGTGTGCGTGCGTGTGTGTGTGCGTGCGTGCATGTGCGTGCATGCGTGCGTGCGTGGGTTTTCCAGCTGTGATATGAGTAGTGCCAGTGTTCAGATGATGGAGGCTGTTGATCAGGACTTGGACGCTGAGGATGCTGGGAAACTTACAGAGGTTGACAAGGCTCACACAGGAAGGGTGGGTCCTTCTTTTCATCAATATGCGTAGTTTGTGTCAGTAACTATAAAGAACAGCAGCAAAGCCAGCAGAATCTACATGGATTTACAGAAAGAACACAAAACTACACAAAAAAGAACTGATTTAATTTATGGTAAAAGAGTGGACTGATTCATCAAAAAAATTAAAATTGCGTTCAGATTGGATCCATTCTTTTGTTTCTATTCAACCAAAAACTCCCGGTCCTAAAAAGCCACAGGAACTAAAATGAGAAAACTCAAGTGAGAAACTAAAATTGTGTTTCCACCTCATCTGAAGATCTGTGAAGATTCGGTAAATTAAGCTTGCTCTTCTGAATCTGAATCTGATGATGGATGAAAAAAAAAAAGATGGTGCTTAAGATGCGGTTTTCAGACACAAGGAAACAACAACACAGAGTTTTTTTTAACTGGCTGATGTTTAAATGTAATGTATATAACATCACAGTGAGTGAGATTAACAAAGTTTCTTCTTCTCTTGTCAGGTGAAGCTGCAGATGTATCGAGAGTACTTCAGGACTGTTGGCCTGACCTTCATCATGACTATCATCTTCCTCTGTGCCTTCCAGCAGGCCGCCTCGTTGGCCTACAACTATTGGCTGAGCCTGTGGGCCGACGAGCCGCCAGTCAACGGCACGAAGAATGACCACGAACTGAAGCTGAGCGTGTTCGCAGCGCTCGGCTTCACTCAGGGTGGGTCAAAGGTCGTTAATCACTCAGGGTGGGTCAAAGGTCGTTAATCACTCAGGGTGGGTCAAAGGTCCTTAAAGGTACTATGAGGAGTTTATGACTAGTTTTTAAACCTCTGCCTCTCTGTGGCCACACAAGCAGACGAGCCCTGGAGTGATAAAACAGCCTCTTTGTTTTTTTCTATTTTGTTATTCAATATACATGTTACCGGGTCGAGAGCAGACAGAGCGCTTTACGGCAGCCAGACCTCACGCTGCTGTGTTTACATTTTCCCTGGCGACAGTACGAAGTTATCCAGACTCACAGCAGCAGGACGAGCTCTGTCTTTGAGAATTACAGTCTAGAAGTTATATCTTGTGGTTCTGGCTGAAACTGGAGCCAGACCAGCAACAAGGACAAAGAAAGAATTGAACGAAAAACAGAAAAACTAAAAGGGAAAGTGATCGAGCACGGGGGAAACGCGAGCCAACATTTGGTCGCTCTTTAGAGAGATGGAGAGAATTACGGGATCTGAAAGGATTAAAAACGGATGCTCCCTCCTAGACAGGTATGCATTATGTATATTTTATTATATTATGAAATGCATTGCGAGACGTGGTTGTACATCAGTGTATGAATTTATGTTCTCTGAAGCTACGTCCTCTGAATACGTGTGCTGCTAATGTTAGCTTGTTAGCTAACAACCGTATGCACAAACAGCTAAAGAATGTTGATACATTTAGCTTGCTCAACATTACTAGAACCCTAACCCTGAAAAACAGAATGATTGTAAGCTGTATGAAAGGTAACGTCATAGGCTACTAAAATAACGTTTACAATACTTACTTGTAACGTTAGGCTCATATGCAACCTGTCATTAGGTGTATGAACGGTAAGGTTAAAGGTCGTTAATCACTCAGGGTGGGTCAAAGGTCGTTAATCATTCAAGGTGGGTCAAAGGTCATTAATCACTCAGGGTGGGTCAAAGGGACATTAAAACACATCTGTAAACGGTGTAACCTTCAGGGTCATTAAAACACATCTGTGGTTTTTCAGGGATGGCGATGTTTGGGACGACGCTCGCCATTGCTCTGGGTGGTATCGTAGCATCGCGTCACCTCCACGCCGATCTTCTCCACAGCGTCCTGCACTCGCCCATGTCTTTCTTTGAGGTGACGCCCAGCGGAAACCTCCTGAACCGCTTCTCCAAAGAGATCGACGCCATCGACTGCATGATTCCTGACGGGCTGAAGATGATGCTGGGCTACCTGTTCAAGCTGCTGGAGGTCTGCATCATTTTGTTGTTGGCCACGCCCTTCACAGGACTGGTGCTCCTCCCCCTCGCCTGCGTCTACATCTTCATACAGGTAAAAGTTTTTGCTCAACATTATCCGGACGTCTCTGAGGTTAGGGTTAGGTTACTTTCTATTGTTCTGGTCTCCAGAGTTTCTACGTGGTGACTTCGTGTCAACTGCGAAGATTGGAGGCCGTGAGTCGCTCACCAATCTACGGCCATTTTAACGAAACCGTACAGGGCGCCAGCGTCATCCGAGCCTTTGGCGAACAGAAACGTTTCGTCCTACAGGCCGACCGTCGCATCGACATCAACCAGGAAGCTTACTTCCCTCGCTTCGTTGCCACCAGGTTCATTCAAACATGTTAAAACATATCTTTAAAGATATTTCTCATGATGTTTGAAAGCATTTTAAGATTTTGCTTCAGTGTACATTTGTGTAAGTCTCCTATAGTTATTTGATATGTTTGTATTATATTGTACCTGTTGCAAAGACTATTTATCTCACGCTCTCATATGGTTTCACCTGCATAAAACTAAGAATTCACTCTCATGTTTGACAGTATTGTAATAATATTTTTCTATATGTTTATATGTTTAATATTTGCAGATAGTTTATTAATTAAATTGGTATCTGTCAGATGGCTGGCGGTGAATCTGGAGTTTTTGGGGAATCTGTTGGTTTTGGCTGCAGCCATCCTGTCGGTGCGAGGTCGAGATGACCTCAGCCCAGGCATCGTGGGATTGGCAGTGTCACACTCTCTCCAGGTACCTCAACTGTTTTAAAACCAGGAACAAATAAATGGTCCTGAGGGAGTTGAATAGAAAAATAGCTTTTATATGGACATTTCAATATTCAGAAGTAAAACACTTTGTTTAATGTTTAAAGTATATCTTCATAATTGAAGTTAGTGTGTTGATTTTCAAGGTTCTCAGTCTGACTATATAATTGTTGAAAAGGGTGTTCCACAAGGTTCTACCTTGGGATCACTTTTATAACACTTTTTCTAACCCTAACCCTTTTTAAAAAAAAATCTTGACACTGTTGACACTGTTATTTACACTTCTAACTATTTCAAATTCAGAATTCTTTACAGTTCAGTTTTAACTTCATCCAAAACTGGTTGCACAACAGCAAATTTATTGAAAAATAAGTCCTACAGTATGATATTTGGTACTTGACACAGTTCATATTCTGTTTGGTATTTTAATTCTGATGATGGTTCACCCTTTGAGAAAGTTGATCTGTTCAAATATCTTGGACTTTGGAAAGAACCTGAACATATGGCTGTCTGAGTTCACTTTATTCAATGAATTGTTTTACATCTGAAGTCAGAAAGGCTTCTACACGGCTGTTGCTGTGTGCATACTTTTGGCCCAGTCTCCCACTGATCTTCTTTGCTTTTTTTTTGAAGCCAGAACTATTTTCAGAAGTTCTGCATCAAGGGGGTATCCTTTTAATGAACTCAAATTCAAAAACATACCCAACACTATAGACATCTGCCAGGTGTCTAACACAAAACCTCATAAGAGATTTCCGATTCAGATTTCCGATTCAGATTTCCTTTATTTGTCATTTTTCATTATGGAGCATAAGAAAAACTAAATTTCGTTTCCCCTAGAAGACAATAAAATAAGTGCAAAAAACATCAGTGCATGTAAAAAAGCATAGCATAATAAAAACAGCATAACAGACATAAAAAGTTCAAGAGTTCATAAAGTGCATTTTGTAAAATTCATTTACAGCGAGCTTGACGTGTGCTCAGAGAGTTCAGAAGCCTGACTGCCTGGGAAAGAAGCTGTCTAGCAGCCTAGTGGTCCTGGTGCATATACTCCTGTATCTGTCCCCCGATGGCAGAAGGTAAAACAGACTGTGGGAGGGGTGGGCGGGGTCTTTGATGATGTTCAGGGCTCTGCTTGTACAGGGTTGGTTGTAGATGTCTGTCAGGGATGGCAGAGAGGCACCGATGATCTTTTCAGCTGTCCTCACTGTCCTGTCAAGTTGTTTTCTCTCCTCGGCTGTGCTGTTTCCATACCAGGAGGTGATACGGTAGGTGAGTAGGCTCTCGATGGTGCCTCTGTAAACCATGGTCAGAGCTGGAGTAGGGAGCCTCTTTGCGATGGCAGTGGTGTTGTTGCTCGAGGCCAGGTTGTCAGACAACAGCACTCCCAGGAATTTAGTGCTGGTTACCCTCTCCACAGCTGAGCCAGCGATGGTCATTGGATGGTGTTGAGGCCTGGCCCTCCTGAAATCCACAAGCATCTCTTTAATTTTCTCTGTATTCAGAGCAAGGTTGTGTGATTGGCACCAGACTGCCAGCTGGTCCACCTCCCTTCTGAAAGCAGCCTCATCCCCCTTGCTGATGAGGCCGACCACTGTGGTGTCGTCAGCGAACTTTATAATGTGGTTACTTCCAAACCTGGCGAGCAGTCGTGTGTGAGTAGGGTGAACAGTCAGGGACTCAGAACACAGCCTTGAGGAGATCCTGTGTTCACTGTGGTGGGCTTTGACGTGATGTTGCCGACTCTGACAGATTGACTCCTCTGTGTCAGAAAGTCCAGGATCCAGTTACAGGTACCAGTGTCCACATTCAGCATCCTCAGCTTCTCCACCAGTTGCTGTGGTATGATTGTGTTAAAGGCGGAGCTGAAGTCAATGAAATGCAGGCAGGGCTGGGTTTCTTGGGCACAGGTACTATGGTGCTGGTGATGGTCCAGCAGGTGGGTACTCTGGCTGAGGGAGGGGACGTCTGTGAAGACTTCCTTCAGCTGCTCTGCAGTCTTTCAGCACCCGGCCTGATATGTTGTCTGGTCCAGCTGCCTTGTGGGGGTTGATGTTAGAGAACACCCTCTTAACCTCATCGGTGGATAGCTGGAGCAGCTGGTCTGAGGATGATGATGGAAGTCTCCGTGCCTCACTGTTGTTGGTGGCCTCAACGCAACTGTAGAAGGCATTGAGGCTGTCTGGGAGGGATGGATCAGTGGAGACTGTCTGCAGAGCAGGCTTATAGCCTGTTACTGTTGGGAAGCCCTGCCGCAGTCGTCGGGTGTCCTCGTCAGTGATGTGTTGTGCCAGCCTTTTCCCATACTGTCCTTTTGCCTCGCCGATGCCTCTCCTCAAGTTGTTTCTTGCTACCTTGTATGCCACTGGATCACCGGATCTGAAGGCTGCATCCCTGCAGTGTTTCAGGAGCCCCACTTGGCCACACTCTGCTCTCCTTGGTGACTGGAGGTTCTTACTTCAGCTCTGGATGGTAAGGAGGTGTTAATATCACAGTGAGATGGTCAGAGCTGCCAATATGAGGTAGAGGGGTTGCTCTGTATGCATTCTTAATATTAACATAACATGAAATAACTGCAGTGTATACAAGCAAAGCTTATCTAATATGAAACAATTTAGATATAATTAGTAATATTTATCAGCCTCTATGAATACAAACACGTCAGGGCTTATGTGCAGTGGTGGACAAATTACACAACTCCATCACTTCAATCATCTAAAATCTTAAACGTGGACTTTAGATCTGGAGGAGGAGGAGGAGGAGGAGGAAGAGGAGGAGGAGGAAGAGGAGGAGGAGGGGGAGGAAGAGGAGGAGGAGGAGCAGGAGGAGGAGCAGGAGGAGGAGGAGCAGGAAGAGGAGAAGGAGGAGCAGGAGGGGGAAGGAGGAGGAGGAGGAGGAGGAAAACAGTTGAAACAAAGTTTCAGATAAACGACTTGTATTTATTTATTTGTTTGTTGGTCTCTGCAGAAGTAAACAGGCAGCTTTACAGATGTGCTTCGGATGAATGATGGCGTTGTTTGTTTGTTTGTTTGTTTGCAGGTGACAGGGATCCTGAGCTGGATTGTGCGATCCTGGACTGATGTGGAGAACAATATTGTGTCGGTGGAGAGAGTCAAAGAGTACGACAACACACAGAAGGAGGTGCTGCTATATTAAATACATATCAATCTGTAAACACTTTGTTTATTGTTTGTTTGTATGTAGTTTCTTTCTGACATGACGTTGTTACCCAGGCGGCATGGACCCTGGAGGACAGTTTGCTGCCAGCAGCGTGGCCGACCACCGGAAACATCCAGTTTGAAGACTACGGCCTGAAGTACCGCCCAGGTTTAGACTGGGCTTTACACGACATCTGCATCAACATCCGGGACCGAGACAAGGTCAGGTCTTATTATTGTTATTATTATTGTTATTGTTATTGTTATTATTATTATTGTTATTGTTATTACTATTGTTGTTATTATTGTTATTATTATTATTGTTGTTATTATTGTTATTATTATTATTATTATTATTATTATTATTATTATTATTATTGTTTTATTATTGTTATTGTTATTGTTATTATTATTATTATTATTGTATTATTATTGTTTTTATTGTT
>JAOVVB010196509.1:0-10959 GCA_028570985.1 Heterobranchus longifilis
CACACACACACACACACACACACACACACACACACACACACACACACACACACACACACACACACACACAAATTCCTTGCTTAATAGTTATCTTGTATCTCCTCTTCTGCAGTAGCCCCCCAAACACCACCAACAGTCCAGCCCAAGAAAAAACCTACAGATGATACGAGCGCCGTGCCGGCGACGGGCGGCAACAACAACAACCCGGATCGTTTCTGCTCCGTCTGCCAGGCCTCCTTCAACAACCCGCTCATGGCCCAGCAGCACTACGTGGGCAAGAAGCATAGAAAACACATGACCAAGCTGAAACTGATGGAGACATACGGCCCCTCCACTGCACCAGGTCAGACCACAGAGTTCATGTAGTTGTGTTTGCAGAACCACTCCTTCTGAGAATAAAGAATTCATTATGCACTCACTCCTGGATTCCACCGGGTGCGTCTGTGCCGCGGGGCCTTGCACAGGCCTTCTATCCCCCCCCTCCGTAGTCTTTTACGTAGGAGAAGAAATGCCAGCGGGCTCCTCTCCTCCTGCCGAACTGTAGGTGAAAAACAAATGCAAAATAATGAGGATGAATGCATTTAAAAAAACTAAAACACAGTCACAAATCTTTGATCCATTACATTCATAACTGGACTTTTAACCATATAAACTTTGTCTGTAGGCTACAGCACAACAAAGTAGGAAAGAACAACAATAAACCAGACCGGTGTCATTCCTAACTCGTCACATACCGACGCTTTGTCACAGCCCTGCGTCTGATAACGACGCACATGGCACTCTGTAGCGTCTGTATGAGACGCACCAGGTTTTCATCTAACTCCAATGTAAACCCATCCACAGCAATATTACACTCAGAGCAAGTGCTCCTGATGCCATGTAGCGTAGTGTTAAGAGCAGAACACGTCTGTGTCGGGCAGGCGGGGGGGCTGGTGGATGAACAAACACAGGACTTTGACCCAGGAGACCACTGTTCATGTCCCATGTGTGAAACCAAAAGTCAATGTTGACAAACTGGCTACGTAAGTTAATTTACATTACAAATGTACTTATATTAACCTAAATCATGATCTTTTTCCTAAATTTACCCAAGTAGTTTTGTTTTTATTCACAAGGCAAGTCATGTGTCTCCCGTGTTTAAAGTGTAGCATCATAGTTTAACTGTTAAACTATGATGCGTCACTATTTAATGCACTAGTAGCCCTACATGTTAAACTTTAACATGTAGGGCTACTAGTGCGTTAAATAGTGACGCCAAAGCGTCCATATGTATCGAGTTGTGAATAAGAACAGTAACGGACAAAAAAGTAAACCATTTAACTGCGTAGCCTACTTGTATAGTAGAAGCAATAATATCCAGGAAAAATGACCAAATCAACAACATCTGCAAGTCTGGTAAAATGCATGGTATGACGCATGGTGGAGGACGGAACAAAACCAGCGGCGCCTCTGCGCCTGGTGGAATCCCGGCGTAAGTCTTTCTCTTTCTGGGTCGACAAGAAAATTGACCTCTTTTCTGTGTTTCTACAGTTTCCACACTAAAGGGCTACCCATGCACCGTCTGCAGCATTGACCTAAACTCCATGGAGCAATACCAGTCTCATATCAGCGGCGCCAAACACAAGAACCAGTAAGTACACACATCCATTCTAACTTGTTTTAAGCAAGGGAATCACTTTTTAGCCAGATTTAGTTTCAATATTGCGCCTGACATTGTGTTTATGTTTGCAGGAGAGGGGGGGTTGTTTTGTTTTGACCTAAAAACAATAAGAAGTGTGGAAAAATCATGGAAATAGAATTTGGATATAAAGGACATTCCCATTCAAATCAACGTAGCAGGATGGTCAGAGTGGCCGCCATTTTTATGTGTGCCGTTTCCATCGCAACAGACTAACTTCCATATGAACTGACTGGCGGCCTCACTGAGGTGAGGTTTTACAGTAACGACCAAAATGAGCAGTGGAGTCGTAACGTTACGAAGCATGGGGAGTAAATTAGTATTATTTAACAACTTAATGTTTCATCCGCACACTTTTGTCACAGCGTAGGAAAGCACATCGCTATCACGAGATGAGCTACAGCTTTGTTTGTAACATTGTGGAATTGTGGAATTAGCAAGCTAGCTAACTAGCCAGCCGTCCACTAGTTACAGAAAATGAGCCAAACAGCAGGCTTGTGGCCAGCGTCAGCGCTCCCCCTCTCCTCCGGTGTGTGTAGTCTGCGACACACTTTACGGCCCCGCTGACGTGTTGTCACCATAATAACTAGCAACAATCGCCATTTTGTTTTGTACTGGTCAAATGACCACGGAAAACAGCTCAATGTCCGTTCTATCCAAATTCTATTTCTATGGGAAAAACAAACTGTCCTTAGAAATACAGAAACGTCTCAAAAGAATCTTAAGGCGAGACACTTCTGGGCTACTTTGTTTCTATAACATGTCTTCTTTCAGACTAGTGGAAAGAAAACATCCAAAATACACATTTAGATGTTTATTTTACTACACTGTCTATTTGCGTCTGTAGATTTCTCCTAAATTCACCAAAAGTTAACATTAGATAATGCCTCATTTGCATATTTAAACATCACATTTCAGAAACCTTGTCTTAATGTCAGCAGGGTTCAACATTAAGGCTTTTTTTTCACTTGCCTGGTCTACTTGCTCAAAGTCAAGTTTTACTTGCCTCTATACAAATAGTTTTATTAGCGGTTCTCAAAGAACAACAAAGACTAAAGTTAATTGCCAACTCCGAACAGAGAAGAGAAGGGAGCGAGATGGCTCGCTCCTTAGCTGCTTCCATCGTCAGCTCTGGAAAAAACTGTGTTTAATTAATTTTTTTTACCACTTGCCCGATCAGGCAAATGAGTTGCTAGATTGACTTGCCCGACGTGGCATTTTACTTGTCCCGGGCAATCCTTATTGTTGAGCCCTGTGTCAGTAATCAACTGGGGAAGTTTCATGATGATATCAGTTACATTTTCTCCCCCATTGAGCGTTAGTGTCTCCCCTTAATGTGTGTTTTTAATAGAGTGAAGAAGTCGGGCCTGAACCCAGCAGAGAACCAAGACGCAGCAGAAAAACCCTACAAGGCCGACGACCAGTACGCCAGCGGAGACGACAAGTTCACCGCGGCAGATGACCAGTACACCCCCGCGGATGACACGTACGCCCCCGCGGATGACACGTACGCCCCCGCGGATGACACGTTCGCCCCCGCGGATGACACGTTCGCCGTCGGAAATGATACACAGTACGCAGCCGGAGAAAACCAGTACACTCCCGAGAACACGGAGTACTCGGAGGAGTACCAGTTCACTTGAGGCTGGGCTGGTAGGGACTGCAGAGGTTTCCGTCAGGACTTGACACACAACAACCAGCCCCCCCTTTAACACATTAACATCAACCTCCATGGACCTTCAGCTCCTGCTCAGTAGAACAGTCACCTGGACCCCAGAATACCCCTTCGTGGTATTTTATCATTTAAGTTTTCTCCTCTAATGAAACAAGCTGTTGATTGCCATTTTGATCAAATTTCGAGTAAGTGTTCAGCCCTAATTAAAATATAGATATGAATTGTTAGGATCAGCTCGGGACATCTGTAGTATATACATCAAAGTAATCCAGAAACAAAGTTTAAAGTTCGGTGTAATCAGTGGGATACAGTAGGGTATTGTAATCATTTAGCCCCGACTAACATCTAACCAGTACTAACTACCACACCTAACCGATGAAATGCGTTCTTCTCTTCGCCTGAATATGCTTGGTTTGCATCTCCAGTGAATGTATTTATTGAAACATCTCCTCCTTTTCTGCTTTCTGCAAGTTTGATTATTTCTAAACCCGGTGTTAGACATTGGAAAATAAGTGAAATCAAACATTTGCACGGAGTCACTGTAGCCAGTTTTGATAACGTCATCGCTGTCTGTGTAGATACTGGATCCAGTTTGTTAAAACTGATATTATTAATTCAATTAGTTGTTATTGTTTTACACTTTTGTCTTTTTACCCTTTTTTTTAAAATTTGTTTAATTGAAAGCCAAAATATCTCCAGAAGTTTTTCATTGAAATGTTGTTGCTTGTTCTGTGTACATCATTAAGGACCACATAAGGATGCTAATTTCGATTTTTTTTTTTTTTTTCTGACCGATAGCCGACCCTCGTTAACCAATCGTTAACCGTTAACGGACAAGCAACAACTGAGTCCCAGTTCACCTGTGCGGGAAGCTCGGACATACGTTCAGCGTCCGGACGGCTGCGGTCGTTTACCGGTCACGCAGCCACAGTGTTGCGTGCATTGTCGCGTGGACACATGCAGCCGCTTTCCCAGAATTGGAACTGCCTGTGCGTCCGGTACACGCCCGCAGCTGTCCGCGGAGAGAATGTCCGAGCCCGTCTCCACCACATCAAGCTGCGTGGTTGTCAGCTGTGTGTCTGTCTGGTATACTCTGATTTAACCCGCCAGTCCTCATCGATATAGTGACGTGTCACGTAGATCTCCGATGTGCGCGCCGTCAGCCAGTCGATTGTGAGAGCCACAAACGGAGCAGAAAATAAGAGCTAAACATGAATTCAACACTCTTTTTGCTCCTGCAAAGTTTGCATCAGCAACTTAACTAACAGTTAAAAAAATAGATTGTGGAACTTATTTTTCTTTTACCATGCAACAGACTTTTTTTTTTTAATTACCTTTTTAATTTTTATTCAAATAATATTCTTTATAACTGTTTAATTAATCAGTCAAAAAATTATTAACATCCCTAGTACCAGATTATGATTTCACTAGATTTTCTTTTTAATGTTCTGGAGGAAGCTTACATTTTTCTGTTGTTGTCTTATTCTTGTTGGCTCCACGTTTTACTGTAAACAGAAAACAGATAATTTGGATTAAAGGCTGACTCCATTGTTGTTTATTTTTAGGTTTCTGTATCATTCTGTAGCTTCCCAGTAGTGTTCCTTATGTATTCAAATCCAAACAGTCACACTTTTTTTTTTTTAATTCATATGTTTTACAGTCAAAATGCTGTTTTTCCCTCTAAAAACTTTTCCCATCTGACCTGATGTAGGTTTCTGTATCATAACGTTGCAACATATAAGCAGACAGGAGTAATGTTACCGGCACGGAAGCTGAGTAATGTACTGCTGTGGACGCCACATTGGTTCGGATTATAGACTGTATATAATATATACAGATATATACAGTAAAACATATTTTAGCCACCTAAAAAAAGAACCACATAAAAAAATCAATACCAATGTAAGTGTATGCTATATTTAGAATATTTCACCTTGCTGTCAAACAGCCCTTTCTGACTGAGAACTGAAGCCAAAAACTGGTTTTCTGCTGCGATCAGTTGTGTTATTGTGTGACCTTTGGATCCGAACTAAGGTGGCGTCCACAGCAGTACATTGCTTATATTACATTACAGCTCCGTAACTATATCACTGCTTTTTGCTCAGACTGAGTGGGCGTTTCCATAAAAAAAGAAAAAGAAAAACAGAAGTACACAGATGGAGTCGGCCTTTTAAGATTTATTTTAATTGCCCAGTCATGTTGTATTCCTGTAAGACATTTTATAAGGTAGGTTACATAAGAAAAGGAGTAAATAGTTTTCCCACGGGACACTATAAATAATATTGTGAGGATGTAAATCTGTATCGGAGGTTCTTCATTAATGCTGCTCAAAGTGTTCTTGTGATCTCAGAGAGACTAAATTAGATCTGCCACTGCTTCAAAAAGTACCAGAATCTGTCAACAATAAGCATTTTGTAGAGGTTGATGTCATTTTATAATGTTTCTGTTTTCAGGAGTCCGGTCAGTGTTGATAACAAAAAAAGAAAAAAAAAAAAAAGAGGTGCAAGGGTGATGAAAACTATGAATACTGTCCTCTCATTTCAGTGGATCTGTAACAGTTGTGAGTTAAGCTTTTTTTGTACCGTTGAGTTTTGGTTTACTGAAGGGTGAACGATTTTTGAATACTTTCCTTCTTGGCTTTATAAACTCTAGAGGAGGCCGATAGATGCTTTCTGAGCTCTGTAATTACTGTAATAGCCGAGATTATAATATTTACCGCTGAGATTTTCAAGAGTGATGTCAAATTAGAAAGTGATGTCAATATTAGAATAACAATTTTTTATTTTTTTTTGTCCATTTGTCCTCATACAAGACGATCGTTGAATATTTTAGTATTGAATGTCTTCAACTTTCTGGCTAAAGAAAAAAAAAAACAGATTTTGTTGGGGGATGTCATTTCTACAAAGAGGGCTCATACATACTGTACAGTACACGGTGTATAGAAGACAAATGGCCTTTTTTTGTTTTCCCCTCATCGTTTGTGTGTTAGGTGTTTTGTGGTTTAAGATTTACTTTCAATACGAGTTGTGTATAACTGAAGGAAAAAATACTGCAAAGATGTGCATAAAGTAAAGAAATGTTTTAAGACAGCTGATTTGTTTGTTTGTTTGTTTGTTTGTTTGTTTGTTTGCACTCTGACCTGCAGCGCCGGATCTACACACAGGCATTTTAGGCGCATGCTGACAGCCTCGTCGCCACTAGGGGGCGCGATAAACGATATTATAATTTTTAAGACCATTTTATGCCACTGATATCATGATAATAGCATAATGCAAAGAGCATAATACAAATGTTGGTGACATTCTTATGTAAACAAGCACACATGTAAACACAGCGGGCGATATCGAGGTCAGCAAAAACAACTGAGGTCATGTCCATATATTGTAGGATATCGATATAGTAATTATTGTGACAGTGCATACCATGGTAGCAGGGCCGGCCCTAGCGTTTTTGGAGCCCGAGGTGAAATGTGTTCAGGACGCACTCCCACACGCCAATATCTTTTGCGGCTGGGTCGTGTCCAGACGGTAACCCTATAGATTTGCAAAAACTCTCCGGAAACTCGTTTCCGATAATGTAACTTTAACCATTCGAAGTCAATGTCTAACATTCCACAAAACATATTTTTCTTAAAACTCAGGGGGTGCCCATAATAGTTTTTCTTTCTTCCTTTTAAGTTCGTACATACAATATTTTTTCTTCATTTTTCTTTCTTGGTGGCGCGGCGCCCCCTCCACAGTGGCGCCCTAGGCAACCGCCTATATGTACTGTACCATGTACATACCAAGGTACATACCATGGACTGACAAACCACAGTTTAAACCTCTTCAGTGTAAACACTGAGGAGACTGCAGAGGGCCCAAAGAAAAACAGACTAACTCAGTATTTAGAGCCCAGTTGCTCCGCTGTGGTTCAATAATGATCGAGGGTCACTTACGTGTTTCCGGACTGCAAAACAAATTCATGATCCACTTTCCAACTGTATTCTCCCTTTTTATCCATCGCTGTGGGGACCAGTGTTGTCGAGGAGATTCTTTGCTTCTGAAGACAAAAACAAGAGGAAGAAACTGACATAATTATCCAACCACAGGCCAGAGTGAACAAGCAGAGCGTCACCACATGGTGGTGCTCTTACTCTGTGCTGGGCCTGCTCATTTTCCTCATATGACCCGAGCACACACACACACACACACACACACACCAAACTATTGATAACTGTTACTCATAGCATGGTTTCCATGGGTCCTTGAAAGTTTGTGAATTTGAGGGGGGAAAAAAATCAAGGCCTTGACAGTTTTTGAACATAGACATGGGTCATTGAAAGTGCTTGAATTTACACATTTTGTGCGAGAATAGAAAGTTATTTTGATATAGCAGCCTGCTCTCTTAAATTCCCATACAACAAAACTGCATTCTTAATTATGTTTCTATAGGAGAAATATTTTCTCCCACATTACGTATCACAGAGGGAGGAGGCTGTGGTGGATGATGGGTCACAAAAACTTTCACTACAAGTTAAAAATAAAGAAACACACAACATTAATCACACATTAAAAGCATTTTGTTACGTTCTCGTTTTCAGCCAAAGACCCCTTACAAGATCGAGAATATACCAGGGACGCCCTCATGTGTCCCTTGGAATAATTTGACAGTCTATTGTTTTACACTTCTATAGTCTGAGTTATGTGGAAGAACAACACAAGAGCGATGTATTAGAAAGATAGACATGTATTCAAATATTTGCAGATTCGTAGAGTAATAGATTTGTTAGATTACAAAGTAATCTATGAACAATTATAGATTTAAAAATGTAAATATTATTTGCTGAACTATATGAAGTTTTGCAACCTTTGTTAAAAAAAATTATATCATAATCTAAATGAATGAATCTGAAAACATTTCATAGACATGAAATCTATCACTGCTCTAAAACAGTGATTCACAAACCACAGACCCCCATTTGATAAGATTTTGTCCCAGGGTCCTCCATCTGATAGGATTTTTGCTTTTAGATGTTTTATTGCAGAAAGTGTACATGTTGTCATGTTGTGTTACTTATGGATGGAATTATAGTGAAAATAAATTATTCCCCTTTTTGCTGGAGACCTTCTGGAACCCCCTCAATGACCCCTGAGGGTCCCCGGACCCCACTTTGAGAACCACTGAGTAACACACTTATTTTAGCCCAAACCATGAATGTTTCCTAAACCTAACCAAGTAGTTTTGTATCAGTTAAAAATGTTAACGAGGTGTTTAAAACGGAAACTGTAATCTGGGAGAAAAAAACCTTTCCCTGAAAATTTTATTGAAAATGCTGTTTAGTTTAATGTGAACGTCATTTTGTAGGAGACAGGGTTGATCACAGTTGTGTCATTGTTTCAGTCATTGTGCAGCTGTGTGCATATGTGCGTGCGTGCGTGTGTGCGTGCGTGCTGCTGTACACAGTATTTGGAGGCCGCTGGGTGACATCAGGATGTGAGAGCAGCCAGACAAGACAATTAGTCTTGGTCCCCTGCAGGCTCAATGGGCTCCACCGTTATTGTAATTCCATTAAAAGAGCCATGTCAGTATTAAATTGCAGAAACTGCATCAGTTTACAGCTTGCACTAACGGACGAGCCTGGATACATCGTCTTTTATTGTCAGATAAAAATGCTTTGGCTGCCAGAGTGTGTTTGTGCGACACGTTAACTGTCATGGGTCTCTATGTTTCTCATTGTCTGTATGCTGATTTGTAATGATGTGCATTATAAATGCAGATGTTGTATCCAGGTGTTCTTTTCTGCTTTCAGAGGAAAAGGGACGCGTTGTATCAACAGCCGGTAAAAAGGCGTGGCGAGTATTCTTCAGATGATGATTGTTGAATTGTCTCCGATTCAGTAATTGCATCACCTAGTCCTTTTAGAAATAGTTTGGCACAGTTATACACAACTATTACATTTACAAGTACTGTTCTTAAAGGGATAGTACAGATGTTTTGAAGTGTGGTTGTATGAGATACTTATCCATAGTCAGTGTATTAATAGTATTAGTAGTTTGTAAAAGCAGACAGACAGACACAGAAGCTACTGTAAGCAACGTACTGCTGTGGACGGGGCCACACAGCAAAACATATTTTAGACACCTAAACAAAAGTTTAAGTCATCAGTTTAAGTGTATGCTATGTTCAGAATATTTTCACCACTTTATTTTGCTGTCAGCCCTGTTTAAGTTTAACTGAAGTCGTTCTATACTTTTGTCAAAGCCACCAGACTCCTTTGACAAAAACAGTAATTTTACCTCACAGAACACAGGAGTTGCTGGTTTACTGCTGCCTCGATCGGTTAGTTTGTTTGTGTTATTGTGCGACTTTGGTGTTTGTAAAAAGGTTTAAGAACAAACAAACTAACTGATGGAGGCAGCGGTAGACCAGAAACTCCCGTGTTCTGTGAGGTAAAATTACTGTTTTTGTCAACGGAGTCTGGTGGCTTTGATTAAAAGCTTAAAACTTTAACAGGGCTGTCTGACTGCAAGGTAAAGCTGTGAAAAATATTCTAAATATAGTGTACACTTAAAATGATATAGATTTTTTTAGATATCTAAAATATGTTTTGCTGTGTGGCCTCATCCACAGCAGTACATTGCTTAGCTTCTGTGTCTGTCCTCCTGTCTGTTTCTCCAAACTGGAGGCGTGCCGACCTCCATCTACTGTAGGTAATACACTGACTATGGATAAGTACCTCATACAACCACACTTCAAAACATCCGAACTATCCCTTTACTGTATTGGTACTTTTACTCAAGTAAAGGATTTAAATACTTCTTCTGCCACTAGACTAGCAGTGGTCCCCAAACTGGGGGTCAGGACCCCTTAGGGGGGGGCCCGGAGTTATAACGGGGAGGGGGCGTGGCAAGGCTAAATATAAATAAATGATGCATGGTTCTGCTGCACTGCAAGCAAATCATGGACAAGTTTGTGACAGGACTGTCAGATAAACGTAAAGAAGACGATGGATCTACACCACCAAACGTCACAACTACCAAAAGAAAAGAAAATATGACGAGGCATAAATAATCGACACACTGAAGTTGCAGTTCTGTATAAATTATACGTAATGTTTCAAATAAATTCAATAGAAGTTTGCAAGCAAATGATATGAGGGTGAATTGCAGGGAGGGGGGGTCTTGAAAATATTCTTGATATCCATCTTCTCATCAGTCAAACAGCAAGACAGCAAATAAATATGTTTCCCAAAATGTAAAAACATGCAAAACACCCATTTCTGTGCCACCTCAAAAAACTGTCCCATAAGTAAAATTAATGAAATCAAAGACATCTTAAGGATATAATAAAGAATCTGTATTTATTAAAACAATACCATTAAAATAGTTTTATATAAGCAGAATTTAGTCCACATATCTGATGAAGAGGCCGATGAAGATGCAGCCGAACAGCGAGACGGTCGAGGCCGAGAGGACCACCACGATCACACTTCCCGCCATGTTGACCAGAGCGCCGAGTCCCGCACCCACGATGATCTGAGCCAGCTGCACCATACAGGTGAGGGCCGCACAGTCCACCCCGGAGCCTCGCTGACTCCCCATGTTCCCCAGCAGCTTCTGTTGTT
>JAOVVB010196520.1:0-10958 GCA_028570985.1 Heterobranchus longifilis
AAAGGACGGTAGACAGATCTACGACGCTACTCATCATAGGCACAATGGAGGTGTCGCATCTTCACTCTGAGCAAACATACCTGATTATCTTCTTTCTTCCCCTCTCCCACCCCCCCAGGCTCGCATTAAGGCCATTAACACATTCTTTGGTAAGAATGGCTTCCGCAGTGTGGACTCAAGTGTGTACAGTCAGCACGCCCAACCTCAGGCTCAGTACGGCTCCTCCGTCTACATGCAGCAGGCGTACAGCCCTCCGCAGCAGTACCCTGTATACCCTGTGGTGTCTCCCTCCTGGAACCCTTCGGTCATGCCTTACTTTGAAACCCCACTGGTGAGAACCTGAACGTCTCTTAAATGTATAAGTTATCTTTGTCCAGAATCCATAAATTGTGTCAAGCTGCTCATCGCAGTGTCTATTGCAGTTAATGTGCAGCCTCAGTCCATACACAGATGTATTGTTCAGAGCATCAGAGGCATTTTTATGGAGCTAATCTGACTGCCGTTGTGATATCCAGGCACCTTTCCCGCACAGCGGATTCGTGAATGGTTACAGCGGTCCTGGGAACTACAAGGCAAACTCGAGCTCCATCAACAGCCATCAACCCATGAGCAGGAACCAGTAAGTGCATGATGGCATAACTCTCATTCATAGTAATGCTGTCCAGTCTTTAACTAGCTTAACTATTCATGAAATATACATCACATTTGAAGCACAAAGTGTTAAAATGTGCTTTTTCATGGCAAAGCTTTAGTAGTAAGAAATGTCTGTCCTTTTGTGTATGCACAGAAACCATGTTAAGGGACCCCCCAGGCCTGGAGACGTGCTCCCTTCTTCTTTGGCTCCGGGGACCCTGATGGATGTCCTGTCTGGTCCCGTGAGTCTACAGCCCCTCCAGACATCAGGGACGCCAACTGGCACCACCTCAGCGACAGCCTCTCTACCCTCCTTCAGCCTTAAAGACACTTCTCCACAGGCCGTCAGTGGATATCAGAGCGGGGCTGCACGCGGCAGGTGAGTGAATATTATCCTGCTTATTAACATTATGGAGATGAAGATCTACAACCAAAATGCGACAGGCTAATGCACTTTGTGGCGTGTGTTATTTGTTGTGAATGATTTTGCATGTTGTCCTATCACTTTCTTTTCACCACTCAAAGTTATATTGTCTAGACTGTACACAGTTAGTAGAAACAGCTAACAAGTCAAACTTGTTTTTGGCTTTCACTACCAGTTTCATATGTAAAAGCTTCTAATGTAAAATAGGCTTGCCACTGTAGTCAGTGTTACCAGTGTTACCGGTGTTACACGGTGTTTGGAGATACACCCTTTACATTACTTGCCCGCCACCTCCACTGCTTGCTTTTTTTATAAATACAAATAAAACCCATTTAGTTAATTTTTGCGTATCAGCGCCCACGTTGTATCTGCTGCACCATGCTAAAGTCTTAAGCAAAAGTGCAGAATCAGATCATTTGTATCATATAAAATAGCTATACTGTTTGTTTATAATAGTCTAGATTATCAGTGTGTTTTCTTGCCATATGACCCCGGCGGCTGCCAAAATGGGCCGCGCAGTCAAAGCGGGAGAGCGAGCTGTAGAGGCACAGCCATCCGTGGTGCGTTTGCGGTGTAATCGGCAACACCGGTTAAAACACACGTTTCTTAACCGGTGGGAAAATGTCCTCACCATGGCATCCCTAATGTAAAATGATCTGTCTTTCATTGTAGGAGAGGTAGCCACAGAGGCATGAGGAGGAAAAGAGAAGATGAACATACACTGGTCAGCATGTTTTCTCTTTTACTCATTTTTAATAAAGTGTGATTTTCCTGTGTAGGCCAAGGAGGTCCTGATGGTATCTCCTTAACAAAAAGTTGTCTGTTAGTATAGTATTTTTGTGGTAATCTTCAGTGTTCTGTATCTTAAACTTGACTTGAAACTGTAATAAAAAATTACAGAGGCCTGTCCCTGTGATGGAGGCCAAAGTACCACCTCCACCAAAGTTTGACCTGGCAGCTTCCAATTTTCCTCCTTTGCCGGGATCAGTGGTCAGCACGCGGGGAGAAACAATTCCAGAGATGCGCCTCTCTGATGTTGTGCGTGGCCTAAAGGTGACCAACAAGGTAAAAAAATCTTGTCCTCTTTGATAGCTTTTACTCTGGAGACCTGTGTAAGCAGCATTTAAGTTACAGTCGTATAAATGCACATAATTTTAAATTCTTGATTATTTCAGCCTGTGAGCCAAGAGGTTAACGAGACCCGACACACAAACGTCTCTGAAGATGCTGAAAGCAAACCAGATTCTGTGACCCCGGTTGTTAAACTTGCTCCTGTGACGCCCCTCACAGTGGCAACACCAGACTTAAGGTAAAAGTGTACTTCAAGCTAATAAAATGTCTGTGAGTTAAAAGGGCATATGCATTGAAAATGACTTACTTTTTATGTCGATTTAGTGTTTCTCCTCCAGTAAAGGAAGAGGATAAAGCTGAGCTCCCTATTCCAAAGGAAGAAATCTCCTCGTCCTCGCCGGTTGCCTCCCCAACAGCCTCTGAACCTGCTCCCTCCACCTGCAGCTCGTCTGTTTCTACAGAAGCATCTTCCCCATCTCCCCCATCTCTCCCAACGCCAACATCTCCCCCAACTCCAACATCTCCAACATCGGAGCTGGTAAGACCTTCCTTCTCATCGGGAGCGCTACATTATCTCACAGCAACACCAGCTTATATATCCCTGTTGACTCACAGGTCATTCCAAGACCCCCTTACACTGTGTTTTGTTTATTGTAGCAAAGTCAAAGTGTGATTAAAGTTAAACTAAACTCCTCACAGACAATGCTGGCTGCAATATAATATAACGTTAATGATGAGACAAAAACAGACAAGCGTTGTCAAGTTTCACTTCCTCCCAGACACACCGTGTTTCCTATGCCCTCATGACAGACTGAAAGGCTGCAGAATGTAGGGACCGGTTAGGAGGGGAGAGGTTTTATTTTGTGTAACACGTCTTTCAGTTTAATTAAAGGCATTCATTTTTACCTTTATTTTTTCTGTTATTCTGCAGTATTGAAAATAAAACATGAATATCTAAATCCCAAAATTGAAAACCAAATACCTAAAAAAACAAGTATCTGAATAATCTAATATTCAGGTCCAGCCCTAATGTCCATCAATTAATTCATATTAATTAATCTACCAAAACCCATTTAAATATTTATAAATGCATCTCACGGCAAATAATGACACATGCGATTAATTTAGATTAATTAATCACAAGCCATGCAATTAATTAGATTCATTGTTTTAATCGCTTGGCAGCACTAATTAACATAAAACTTGTATGAAATTGGTTTGCTCCTTTTGTGGAGCATGGCAGCTGTAGCTGGGATTCAATGATGTGTTTGAGTCGAGGCAGAAAACAAGTCAAATGTATAAAAACATCTCCAGCAACTTCTCTAACTACCACTGCCATTTCTTTTTGTCTCTTGATCGTTTCTTTTACATCTTGATTTGAAATTTTCACCCATTATTCTCTGACCAGGGGGCGAGAAAGCTCAGCTACGCAGAGGTGTGCCAGCGGATGGCCAAGGACCCACCGCCAGCACAGACGCCCTCCCCGTCCCCCCCCGCCTCGTCAGCCAGCCAACCCCTGCAAGAGCTCAAGGTCAACAGGGTCGAAGAGCCTCGGTCCAACTCCAGGCGCACAACGGACAAACCAGAGCAACGTGGAGACAGCCGCCCTCCGCGTCAGTCATTCCGCTCCTTCAGAGGGGCGAATGGCCAAGTCAGATCCGGAGGGCTGAAGATTCGGGAGCATCAGAGAGGCCTGAATACTGGCAAACCATTTTCCCCTCACCGGGGAGCCAGACGCAGTGGCAAAGAACAGAACATTCCCCCGAGGTCACCAAAATAACATATAAAACATGAACTAAAAACTATATATATATATATATATATATATATGTAAATATATAATATATGTAAATAGGCAGATGAATATATTTCATTTGAAAAAACCTTTTTCAAAGAAGCTTAATATTGTTGCAGACCTGAAATTATTTAGAAAGACTAAGTAGATGTAAATGCACAGTCTGCTGACAGAATTGATATAACGTACTTTGCTTAAAGTAATATCACCATGATGTTCTCAAAAGATGCCTCCATAAACGGGCCAAATCTGGTGTGTGCGTGCGTGCGTGTGAAAGAGGGATCTTGTTACTTTTAAATATAAGGTAGTCTAACATTTAGCAAGCACTGTCAACATCTAAAAATGACAAATGAGCCACATTTGATTTCTTTCTGAGGGGTTATTGTTGGCATGTGCTACACATTGAGCTGATTATGATATGATTTCTCTGTGAAATGGAACATGTTGAATCCATGGCAGAATAATATAAAACAGTGAGGTGTGTGATTTACTACAGAAGGTTTGAACTTTGATGCTGAGTAGCAATGTTTGAAGAAATGACATTGTTTATGTAGAAATGATCTACAAATGGTGCTGATGAATTCGAAGTTGCATGGATTCAGAACATTGCGTTGTGTAATGATTATAATAATTTCATGTTTTTTGCAGTAGTTGTCTTTGTGATGCACATATTAGATCAAGTTTACCAACATTTGAAATAAGCCCTGTATTCTAACTGGAGTAAATTTGCTTTTTTTTCTCTTTTCTTTTTTTTCCAGGATTTAATAAGCGATTTAACTCCTGTACAAATCTGTACATCTTGTAAAAATTGTAGAGCATGAATACTCATGAGAACAGTAGTGGTCAGCCGAATAACCTACTGTTGCTGGTGGTTATTAGACGTAAGCAGGAGCAGAAAGACTGTCTCCATGTTTGATCAGATGTCAATAATGCTGGTGTGTGTGTCTCACAAAGTAAGATTTTAGAGTGTTTAGAGTAGGATGGTAGATCTTGATGAATAAGCAGTCCTTAATTGGTGACTAGCATCTGCATGTTGGATGATCTGAGGGACCTCGGGAGGAGAAATTTGATTTTCTTCCACAATAGAAATTTGTGGCCTCTTGTTGATGAACGTAGCTATTTGATGGTTGATGCCATGGCCAGTGTCTAAACTTGATTCTGTGACATTGATTGCCTGCATCATCTGTCTTGATTGGATACATAAGGCTTTTGATGAATGTAGTCCTTTTTGGCATAGAACCACTTTTTGTGTAAATGCCTATATTTGGTAGCTTTCTTTGAGCATGTGTATATACAGATTCATTTTTGATCTGGGTTCTTAATGTGCTTGTTTTTTCCTGCTGTAGATGGGTTTAATTTTCTCTCAAACCTTTTTCTTTTAATGGTATTCAATGTTTGTGTAATATTAGAAAATTAGTGTGTGCAGACTGATCTGAGAAAAGACACTTTGGTTAATGACAACTGGATTGGATACTGATCAGCCATGCATGGCTCAACAATGAGCAGAACATGCCTGTACCTGTAGCGGTGTGAATTGAAATGCACTATCCTTTCATCTCAAGGCTTTTAATCATTACGGAAGTAAGACATGGAAATGTGTTGAAAAGAAATGCTCAGCTTGAGCTTAAATGCGGCTAATTTTTGTGATTTCAATTCATCTGAGTAGCCTGTGGTGTCAAATGGAAATGAACAAAAAATGAGCGAAGAGAAAGAATTACAGAATTTCAGGATCAGGGGGATAAAACATTTCGCCTTAGATAATCGTTTTGAGGTGTCCGCTTGTATTGACTTGACTGCAGTGTACAGTATTTTGTGTCTTCAGTAGTTCAGTTGTCTCTTTTTGTGTATATATGTCTGTAAACGTGTGTGTGTGAGAGAGAGAGAGAGAGAGAGAGAGAGAGAGAAAAAGATTGCTTCTGCTTCGGACTACATGGAACCATTATCTCAAACCAAACCTCCAGTGCCTTAACAGTGTTTCATTGCAGTATAAAGAATGCAAGAATTGTGAGAACAACAATCTGTCACACTGAACAAGGCTGGTTAGTTGGTTGTCAAATTCCAACATTATCAGTTTATGACCCTTGTGGACACTCGATCCTGCCCAATGTTAATCTTTATTGTAGGTGCAGGGCTGGGGCTGGTTGGAGTTTTGTGTGTGTGCGCGTGTGTGTGTGTGTCCATTATGTTTCTATATAACAGTTTTATTTTGTTAGCTTCTCAATGCAATTTCAGTCTTGTATCAGAATCCTGCTTATAACTCAATCAAAAATGGGATTGCAACTTTCAGCCAAGTACACACTGGTTTATTGAGTGATTGTTATTACTGAGTCTGAGAAATAAGAATAAAAGATTTATTTTTAAACAGCTGTCTTATACTTTGTGTATGTTTTGCACTACATCATGTTGATACACCTGATGCAATTGCAGCTTCACATACAGCAGATGTGAATACATTTAAATCAGGCACCTCATGTGTGACCTTAATTTATTCAAAACTGACAGGACAGAGCTTATAGGGACAGTGACAGTGCCAATGTCCTGCCACACAAGAAAGGATTTAACAGATTTTTTTACATGTCATTGGCCAAGTAACCATCTGGAAATAACCGTACACATTATGTAACAGTTTTGTAGGCATATTTTGACTTGACTGTGCTCAGGAGATTTCAGTGATGCATGACACCAACACAACGGAATAACATTTGTATAGATATGAAGTAAAGGTGGTATATTAACGCAAAAATATCAAAATGATATGTAATATTCAGTTAAAATAACATTGGATTATCACGCTCACGTTTTACCCCCGACGTCAGTCCTGTTACGTAATACTCTGCCATGTCCCAACAACTCTCGCGATGTTTTGCTGATGGAAGTGTCAGAGTGTCAACAACGGCCAGGCAGCAGCAGCACAGCAGCAAACTGTCCGGAGCAGGGAGGAGGGAGTCAAGAGGTTGTTTAAACGTCGGGTGAGTTTAGTCACATTTCGGATCATCTAACGTAAAATGCGATATTTTGCAAAGTATATTCAGTCAATGTTCATGAAACATGCAATGTTTTCATGCGATCGTAGGTTAGTTTATGAGCACAGCTTTCTTTAGCATTAGCGTGCTAACGGTTAGCTTATAGCTACTAACTTAGCGGACCTGTTAGTGTGAACGATTAGCATTTAGCATTAGCTTAGCTAGCAGTGTTGTACTCCAGCGGAGACAGGTCTGGCTACGCGAGACTAGCTGTGTTGTGACTGGTAGCTACACTATAATTTTCTCTTTGCGGGGCGTATTCTGGCTGTCTTTATCTGTTATTAGTTCCCATGATGTTAGCTTCCACGTCCGTTATACTGACACGACTGTCAGGTTTCGGAAACAAAACATGCTGGTGTGTTTAGCGATAAGGTTATGCTATGTTACGGCCTATCTCTCATAAAGTCAGAGCTAGCCAAATAATTGGCACTTTAGGTGGTTAACCTTTCCACAGTCCGTAACCCAAGCCACCTAGCTAGCTACATAGCCGAACGACCTCGACAGTGAAAGCCAGCTAGCGCCAATGACTTGATGACACTGTAGGGTGGGTTGCATGGTAACGTTAGCTTGCTTTGGCTCTGCTGCCTCATCGTTCCCGTTTTAGTTCCCGATTTTCCGAGACCGAGAGCGAAGCAAATGTTCCAAACAGGCCGACAGTCTTCGGCCTGTTTACCTCCTAACCAGTTGTCACAAGCATGTCTTTCCACGTTCTTGGTGACAGCTGAGCACATGCAATGAATGGCGCTAAACTGATTGTACTTCTCAACAGGTGCATTGTAGGCATGTTATATAGACTGATGCTGCAGGCTGATGCATTACCAAGTTAAAACATTAACATACACAAATAATAGACAATGCCATTTGAGTATTTTGTCGTCAGCCAGTTGCTTCTGGGTAATCATTGTCACTGCCAATGCCAGTATAGATACATAAAAAAAGTTACACTATTGGAACATTCAGTAGCATTCAACCATTACCAGTAATATATTGTGTCTAAGTAACTTGAGCATCAACTGTTTGAATACCTCCATATACATTAATGAATACAGCCAATAACAAGTTGCTCTATTTTTTACTCTCATTTGCAGAACATTTGTCTGAGATGGGGGATGATCGACCTTTTGTATGCACTGCCCCTGGATGTGGGCAGGTATGTTTTGTGAACGCATTAATTCATATCTCAATAACATTCTCTTCACATTTGACACCTCTGATCATCCAGCCCAAAAATCTGAAACAGATCGTCGCCTCTCTCGCTGCAATTTAGCTTACAGCCAACTTTACAGTTAAGGTACTGTACAAATGCCAGAATAGTAGATAATGAGCCCTACCTCACTGCTGTGGACCATCTGCACAGAAAGCAGGTGTTATTGTTCATCTCACATCATCTATAATTAAGCTATTTTTGATAAATTCTTTGTCATTTGTCAGCAACACAGTAGACACTCTGATGCTACACTATATTCTATATATTCTTTACATTAATACTACTATATTTTTCTTATCAGCTGTTTTTTTTTGTGGTTTTTTCTTACAGAGATTCACGAATGAAGACCACCTGTCCGTCCACAAACACAAGCATGAAATGACATTAAAATTTGGTCCTGCCAGAACAGACTCTGTTATCATTGCAGGTAATGACATTACCATTTACATTAGTCTCTGTTAAATGAAGCTGAACTGAAGAGTAATAAAGTTGTTAATGATGTGAAGACCTGTATTGATGTACTACTGTGATGTCTGCTGGGAAGGAGATATTTCTGTCCCGTTACCCTCTCGACTAATGTAATATATGCTTCTTCTTTTGCAGACCAGACTCCCACACCCACACGCTTCCTGAAGAACTGTGAGGAGGTTGGGCTGTTCAATGAGCTAGCCAGCTCCTTTGAACATGAGTTTTCCAAAGCACACGAAGACGACCAGAGGACAAAACACCCGGTGAGGAAAAAAAGGATGAATGCACACTTTGAATAAATGACACACTGTTGGTTTTCTCAGGTTATCAGATAAAAAAAAAAAAATCACCATTTTATTATTTTAGATGATCTGAAAGGGTATATTCATCTTCTGCTCTCTGCTCAGGCTGCACCTTTACAAACACCGTCGGAAGTAAAAGTTGAGGATGAGGGTCCTTTACAAGTGGACTCGTCCTCTCCCGGAAGTCCAGATTCCTCCTCCAGCATGTCGGACAACAGCGGAGACTCAAGGGTGAGAGGCAAGGTACAATGCATTGCCACAAACTGTGCTTATGTGTGGCTAGTAAGCTGGTTTACGGATTTACTCTTGCTTAAGACTTTAACATCAATAAGTGATTCCCCCGTTCATGCCGACAAAATACACTTATGAACGGAAAATATATGATATTGTTTTGATTTGTCAACAGGAGATTCCCACAAAGCCTGTGGCAAGCTCTGCCCCCACTCCAACCATTGTGCGTCCAGGTTCTCTTCCCCTTCACTTGAGCAATGACGCACTACACCCAACTCTGCCATCTCCAACATCTGTCATCACACAAGCACCGCCCTCCAACAGACAGCTTGGGTAAACTACAGTGTGTTCCTTGTTGTTTGTATTTCACGACGCAAACAACACAAAAAAAGTCAGTCTTGGGGAGTTGTTTGATATTAAGATCTGAATAGGTGGAAAGATTTCAGCCTTCTGTTGGTAGAATTATTGGCTCTTTTATGTAATATCATAAATGCCCTCTCTAGACCCCCATTGTCGAAAAATTCTTGATCTGCATTATTGCAAGCTACAAATAAAATCATGGCCATCACTGGGCTCCTGGATAGTTGGTGATATAGGTGCCACACGTCCAGATAAGCTAACTACATTATCAAGTGGTTTGGTCAGAAGATATACTTGTTAAAGAGCCCTTCCGGTGAAAATCAAGTTTTTAACCATGTCTATATGGCGGTTTTTTATTTACTACAAGACATATCATGAGTGAAATGAGCAGTCAACACCATGGCTGAGAATTTCTGCCTTGAAACTGTAGTTTGCCAGTAACAGTCTAAAAAAATCCAGATTCAGACAGCCAGGTTTTATGACATCATATGTCTAAGGAACCAATCCCACTTAATAGTGAAATGACCAAAGTGGGGGTAAACAAAGTGAGTCCACCCCCCCGTTAAAAATGAACCAGTTGCCTACAGCACACATGCTGTTGTATTTTGTCAATGGACACAGAATGGGGGGGGCTCCCATTTACCAGTATCTGATTTTGTCAACAGCTCCCCAACAAGCGCCTATCCACTGGTGAGGCACCTCCCCAATGGGCAGACAATCCCTCTCCTGCCCAGTCCTGTGCAGATGACCTCAGTTATATCTGTAAGTCATTTTCAAAACTTGAAAAAAATACAAAACAAATTGTTCTTTTTAAAAGGTTTTTCTTAAAATTTACCATATTCAGCTTGTTTCTCTCGCTCTCGTGTATTTGTTGTGATGTGGAGCTCGCGAGGCCAGTGAACTCAGTGCCTAACATCCCTGGGATTCCAGGACCTCCAGTTGGCGGGGCCAGCAGTGGCTCATCCTCCCCATCTGGGTACAGTCTGCACTCTGAGACCAAGATGGTGAGATGATCAAGTCATACTAGCATCATGTTGTAGGATGCAGGCTCTGAAAAAGTGTTCATATATATAAAGGTTGTTTTTTTTTTTTTTTTTTGCAAAATAGCTTATACACTTAAAATGAGTTGTATTACACGTGGTGAAATTTGCATCACTATCTCTTATAGTGAGCTTAAAGTTAATTGACCTACATGGAGTATTGTCTTTTTGTCTTTTTGTCTTTGTAGCGGCTGAAGGCAGCTCTAACTCATCAGGGCCCAGCAGCACAAGATGGGGCTGGTGGGGGGGCCGGATCCATCCCTGCTGTCCCCCAGCGACAGGAACAGAGCAAACAACCCACTCAAAACTCTGATGCACCATCACCTGCACAACCCCAGGTAATACACATGCCGCATAAGCTCACACACGGATCGGGTGTACGGGGGAACCTTTTATTGACATAA
>JAOVVB010196531.1:0-10958 GCA_028570985.1 Heterobranchus longifilis
GGTAGTGTTATGATCTGGAGTTGCTTCAGCAACGTTATGAGGCAATAAAATGAAGTCAGCTGATAACCTGCTCATTCAGTACATTCAGGTCATCTCATTTATGGAGTTTTTCTTCCCTGACCGTGCACGCACATTCCAGGACTCAGACTGTGATAGTGTTTCTGGGAGCATGAGGAATCATTTTCACACGTTAAACGGCCACCACATGGTGTACCACCGTAATCGAAACTAACAGTGATTTAATGAAATCTTAGAGTGTGTGACTTTCTTTTTTGGCCAGGCAGTGTATTTATACATACAGTGTATTTAAACAACAGTTATTTAAAACTGTTATTTGATGTGTGCAACACAAAAATGTTCACTCTCAGTAATTGTCCAATAATTCACATAAGTGCTGCTGAAAATACTATTATTGAATAAAGGGCTTGGCCTCTCCAAATCAGCACTACTCTGTAGTACACTAATAGAACGATACATATTGGCCCGTATTACAGTTGTGCAAATGCCAATGACGTTGTAAAAATCACTAGGACACAAATGGGCATGTTTAAACTACAGACAAAGTGCTGCTGAAATGACAAATGGCTTGGCCTCTCTGAATCAGCACTACACTGTCATAAACTCATGGAACTTATCAATTGAAAGTCTTGTACTGGTCGAAAAATAAATAACCAAACATTTTGGCGTGTACACGAAAAGCCTTCGTCACCCTGAAACATTTTCTAGGGGAAACACTGCAAGTTTCCACCGTCACTGAGCTGTAAGGCATTTTGGAACTTTGAGTCCAATGTCTGCCATCTCCACATCTGGTTTCTCATTAATATGATAATGAATGAGATGAAAAGCTCTTGCTTTTTCGTTTTCAGTGCTGAGAGCAACAACTGACATCAACATTTTTTTTTCCCTAACATCAACAAGCAACAAATTAGCACCAGACTGACCAAACACATCACATGTTTAAAGCTAAAGTTTGGCCTAAACGCAAAATGACCCTTAACCAAACCATTCCTGACGGATTAAAGTGGCGATCTCTCACCCGTATATTGAGTCCCGTGACATCTGCATTACTGGGCACTGGTGGCAAGTCCAGCCGCACATCCAAATCTGTTGTGCGCGAGTGTTGCAGAGCTCCAAAGAGAGACATTCTGGTGTCCCGCTCAAACCTCTCCTCACCTTCCAGTCTCTTCTCTAAACCAAACAGTCCAGTCCCTGGTGGACCGTCCAAAATGCTGAGAGTCCTACACACTCCCCCAAACGCTCCCCATTCCTCCTCACACATTAGAGCCCAGGTCCTGCTCTCCAGTCTCTGCAGCTCCTCGCTAAGGTAACCGGGCAGTGGAGGTCTGCGCAGCACAGGCCGTTCCCGCCGCATGCAGTCCCTGCTGAAAGAGGACACAGGAGGAGGACCTGAACCTGCCAGCTGTGCCAAGAGCTCCAGCACCGAGTCCAGCTCAGTCAGACCGGAGGAGCGGCCTGCTTCACGCAACTGTGCCAGGAGGGACTCGAGCCTGTCTGCATCCTCAGTGCGGCCCAAGACGCGGAGGTCGAAGGAGATCATAAGCATTTTGTTGTAAGAGGGGGTGCTGGCTAAAGCGCTTGCCGTCGACGAGGTGGGTTTGGATGAGCTGTCCTGGAAAAGTTTGGAAAGCAGTGTGGTGTAGGCACGTTTTCGGAGGGTGCGCTGGAAGGCCGCGCGGGAAACACCTCCACAAGAGCGTCGCTTCCATGACACTCCACAGAGGCTGCAGTCACAGAGCGCAAACAGGAGACCCGTAATGCTGCTGCTGCTCGGGGGACAGGAGGACATCTCAGATATGCCACGGTTACGATACATGATGACCTGATCAGTGTATGATGTCACCTGCAAGAGAAGAAATAAACACAATTACATTATTAATGACGTCTCTGGCATACAACAGGCTGCCTGTTTTGGACAGTTGACTATTGTCAGAGAAATGGCGTGGACACACTTTTAGTTAGTTAGTTAGATAGGTGGTTGGGTGGATTTTATGATACTTTATCGATCTCGAGGGTAATTCCAAACTTCCCGTAGCTATGAGGACAGTAACCCAAACGCAGGTTTGTACATGTGATTGCACACAATAGAGCTTGCATATAGCCAGTAAACACAATGCAAATGCAAGAGATCACCAGAGTTACTAGTGCATGCTAGGCCACGGAATATACAGAAGGGCCCAAAAAATTTATATACACTTCAACATGAAAAATATATGCCTCTCTTCTTACCATCACATCTTCAGACGAAATAATAATACTGTACCACACGTTGCCGCCATAATTCAATTCAAGTTTTAAAAAAGAGCATAGATAACTATTGCAGTGTGTATACATTTTGGGCCCTCTGTATATGAAAGCCTATACAATAAGTATAATTCATGAGTAAATGTAAAAAAAAAAAAGGGGGGGGGGGTAAATAAATAATAATACTAAGTGAAATGCAGTTCAACCCCTGATGTGCAACTGCAGTGACAATGAATGACAACAGTGCAAATAGTAATAATTGTGCAATAGAACAGCATGCAAGCTTTGCCAGATGGTGTAATCATTGCTTGTTTTATTATACACACACACACACACACACACACACATTCCTAGACCCGGTCCTAAAGAACCCCCTGTCCTACACATTCTTAGAGAAAGCAATAAGGGGAGCTAGGCAATCACACTCACGCTCACATTCCCATTAGTGGAGTTGTTGTTGAGTGTGTACAGTACCCAGCTTTAAGTTCCTCGGAGTCTACATCTCTGATGACCGCACCTGGTCCCTGAACTCTTCTCTCCTGATCAGAAAGGCACAACAGCACCTGTATTTGCTAAGAGGCCTATAAAGTCCCACATGTGCTCCAGGATACTCAAGAACTTTTAGCGCTGTACCATTGAGAGCATCCTCACAAACTGCATCTCAGTGTGGGACGGCAACTGCACTGCTTCAGAAGGCAAACCACTTCAGAGGGTGTTGAAAAACATCATAAGAGTCTTCAGCTCCCTAACATTGAGGACAGTTACAAGAAACGGTGTCTGCAAAGGTAGAGAGGCATAATCAAAGATACTTCTCACTTCAATCATGGACTATTCAACCTTCTCCCATGGGGCAGGTGCTACAAGTGCCTCAGCACCTTCACAAACAGACTGAAAAATTGCTTTTTTTCCTGTGGTTGTTACCACACTTAACAGCTGATCATACAATGTTAACAAATACACCAATACACTGTCACATTCTGTCTATATTGCACTGCTTCATCCCACCATCCATAACTTATATTTATCATTGCACTACTGTATATTCCACTCATATTAATTCTGTATAGACTAGGGATGGGAATCGCCGGGGGTCACCCATTACCTACCTAGGTTCCGATTCGATCTGTATCGCGACTCTGTAAGTATCACCTTTTTATTTTTTTATTTTGTTACAATATAAAAAAATAAATAAATAAAAAAAAAAAACTTATGCTGCCTGACAAAGTGTAAATAGTTTAGAGCAAACTAAACTAGGTTTATAGAGGAACAGCAACATTCGTAAAACATAAATGTAAAAAAAAAAAAAAATTTGAATCAATATGAGTCAGTATGGTGACACATGAATTGCCACACAGAAGAATTGCGGACATAACTGAATTGATTTTTCAATGTTAACAGCATGTTATCTTCTTGACACATCTTATCCACTGCGCAATGTTTCCAGTTATCAAAAAGTTTAGAGACTAGTTTTGTAACACATCAACAGATGGGAGCACAAGGGTGCGCATACAATCACAGGAAGCACCGACCAGTGACCAACATCGTCCCATGTACATCAGGAGCTGTGCATCTGGTGCTATTTTGACCACATGCATTACCACGTTTGCTTATTCATCATGGACAGCAAGTTAGAGCAAACAGCGAACGTGAAATTCTTCATGCTTTGAGAGCGGAAGAACATCACTGGAAGACGACAAGAGATCAGGAAGGCTTTCAACGAACCCAATCTCCAAAAATGTCAAAGCCATTCGGCAACCTGTGCACGATGATCGTCGGAGAACAATCCACAACATTGCTGCCAATGGTCATATGGAACAGTCCAGGCAATCCTTACATGTGAACTGAACATGTGCTGTGTTGCTGCCAAGTTCATCCCCAGACTGCTAACCCAGGAATCGAAAGAACATTGCATCTGCCAAGAAGTCAGTGTCCCGTGGATGACCCAACCTTCATGTTGAGTATCATTACTGGTGATGAAACTTGGGTGTATATGTACGACCCTGAGACAATACAACAGTCTTGACAGTGGAAGAGCCCATCAGCTTCACGACCGGAAAAGGTGAGGCAGGTTCGTAGCTTGACAGGAAAAAAATACTGTTTAACATTTGCCCATTTCAGACCATTTCAAACTGTATGTATATGCATGCTCATCGTCTTGTGCATTGAGAATTCGTCCCCAGGGCCAAACCATCAATAGCGAATTCTACTGCCAAGTTTTAAGGTGTCTGGGGGAGGACGTAGGGTGAAAAAACCGAGCTTGTAAACAGAGCTAATCTTTATGATACCACCTCGAATACAGTATATTTCTATATATACCATATTCTTATTACCTACTGCACCTTCTGTATATTAAATCACTCTCACCTCTGGACATATGGACCCATACCTTCATTTACCACAGTGTTATTCATTGTAACTAACCCACTTAGGCACTTCTGGTTGGATGCCAAGTGCACTTCATTGGCTTTGTACATTGACCTTGCACAATGACAATAAAGCAGAATCTGATCTAATCTTAGGGTTCTCCAGGACCTGAGCTCGGAACCTGCGTTCTAACTGTGACACACAGCAAGCAGAACTCGGGTGTAAGAGAGCAGATACATCTGTCTATGCAGTGATCAGCACTGAACACCACTTACAGACTGTTCTACTTCAACGCCATCATGCTAGCTGGACTAAACACATATCAAATGTTATTAGAGGATAAGGAGCTGACTGCTGTGGTGTGTGTGTGTGTGTGTGTGTGTGTGTGTAGTGCACGAACCCGGCAGCTCCTGGACTCTACAGCAGCACTGCAGTGTTGTTGTTGTGTTTGCATCCGTTACTCCTATCGCGCGCATTGTTCAAACCGGAAATAAGAAAAGCCCGGCTAACTAGTAGTCGTTTTAACTTACTTTGAGTTAACTATCGCGTCTAATTTAACATTCTTACATGACTCAGGGCGATATAGCGCCTAAATGAAAAAAAAAAAACCCAGACCATCTTACGCCTGTCATTTTGCCTTGGTGACCGCGCTGGATTCAAAAACCCTGCCCCCAGCCTCTTCCGATTGGGCAAAATTCACTGTCCTGAGATGCCATTGGCTAAATTTCATGCGTTAGAAAGAATAACTTCCGGTATGATAGCCCGCCTACGGATGTGCTTTGTGCTTTTATTTATTTATTTATTCGCATTAAATAATTAAATTATTTAATAAATAAATGCGCAGTAAGCAACATATTTAAAGCGCAAATTATGCTTCATTTAAATCTATTGGTATATAAAATCAGACTATATGGCATAATAATATATAAAAACGCTAAAAAAATAAAAAAAAGACACTCGATGTGTCCATGCTCCAAAAAAGATCTAATAATAATATGAGGAATAATAATAATAATAATAATAAATATTCTTGCAAGGCAAGGATGATTGTGCCCAAGCACCTACACTATCGCCACCCAGGCGCACCAGAAAGACAGAGGGCACGTGCATTTATTAAAGGGGAAATACTAAAAGGACAAAAGTGACAGTTTGTCAAAAGGTACACTGACTCTCTGACACTGACAAGAAGTCTAAAGACCCCAGAGTAGAAATGTTCACTGTCCTGAGATTTGTGCTGTACAGGATGAAGCGTCCTTATGTTTACTTACATACACATCATTACAATGAGTGGGACGTGAAGGCTTTAATCTGAATAACACTATTGTTTTATAATAATATTTTACATACATTTAATTTATGAAATAATTATATAAAATAATAATGCCATTAGTATTGAAGCCTTCATCTCTCACACAATATAACTAATTAACTTCATTGTACCACTACAATTAACACACACACACACACACACACACACACACACACACTAGGGTAAGGGTTACTTTTAATACTGCGACCATCATGCCAATTTAAAAGGGTTATAAGTTAAAAAAAATATTACAATTCATTATTTGTTTCTATATACACTTCATGCTTATTATGTTATAGCAACACTATGACATAAAATATAACTATATAATTATATGTAATTAAGGAAGTTATTATAACTAAGGAAGTTATTCGTCACTTCCTGTGTCCTTTCATTCACCATATCAAAAAAGAGATATCAAAAAACTCTTCTCAATTTTGCCTCCTCAATGCATAAAATTACATTCCCCCGGTTTTGTAGCAATCGTATAAATTTCCTAGTAGTATATTAAATTCCATTGTGTGCATTTTGTAAACAACCCAAAATAACTGACTTCCTGTTGAGTAGAGCCCATGATATGCATAGCGAAAGTTGTTCACCCCGTCCAGGCTCAATCCAACCTGTATGCTGATTTTTATGACTTTTTGAGCATGTTAATACCCCCCAAAAGCCCCGGTTAGTTGGGGGGTATTGAGCATGTTAATGCATGTTAATGGTAATACCCCCCAAAAGCCCTGGTTTGTTTTTAATCCTTAGAAGAACAAGAGGGCCCTATACTGGGCCCTAAACAATAGATCATAATTATATATTGTATTCCAGGTCTTCTGACAATCCGGACAAAGCCCACATCCCATGTTCAAAATGCAATCATTCAGTGTAATGAAGTGTGTTTTCTACTTGTGTTATAATTGTCTCTAATGTGTTATAAATATCAATACATGTTTAGTTTTGTAGTCTATGTGAAGATCATGGCACAAGGTTAAAGCTAAACCTATTAGTTTGCCTGTTTGACGGTGTTGTCATGGCAGTGATGACAGCCAGCGAGCATACAGTGTCATGTGTCAAATCTTTTGTCTGCTCAGATCATTCAGTGAGATGATCAACTCCGAAATTTTCAGACTGCAGCAAGCGCACAGTGGTTCATGTGACAAGAATCAATCAATAATCTTCACTTTTTCTGTCCTCCTGGATCAGGTGGTGAAATTCTCTGTGTTTCCTTAAAGGATGGGGCCTCTGATTGTACACAAACATGTTTGGTCAGATATTCTTGTTTTTATCCAAAGAGATGCAGGTTAGGTGTTTTAAATTGGCATTCTCAAATTGTCTGTAGTGTGTGTGTGTGTGTGTGTGTGTGTGTGTGTGTGTGTGTGTGTGTATGTGTGTGTGTGTGTGCCCTGCGATGGATTGGCACCCCGTCCAGGGTGTACCCTGCCTCTTGCCCTAAGACTCCTGGGATAGACTCCAGGCCCCCCACGACCCTGTATATAAAGGATAAAGCAGTATAGACGGTGAGTGAGTGAGTTCTCCCAATATGGCATTTAAATATAACATGCTATATAATAACTTATATAATAACTTATATAATAACTTTTAAAATTGTAGCATAAGACTTTAAGAAATGCTTCACTTACTTCAACTACTTATAAATTTATTTTCTTTTTTTCTCAAACTGTAGGTATTTAGAATAATGGAATGACAAGCTTCCCCATGAAGCCAAGTCAATTTACAAAATCACGGTTCAAAATCCCATAAAATGTCATATTTAATTGCTTTTCATATTTAATTTCTCCATCGAGTTCGTGAAGAGGACTTTCTCAGATAATTATTACATAAATTTCAGCCTTTTGTACTGCATTAGTTTGGTGTGATGGGATGCCAAGCTTTGTTTCATTTCAGGTACTCATGACCAGTGGCTCATCGGGGGCAGGGGTATTGAATTAAAATTTAATAAGGTCCAGTCAATAAAATTTTTATCGAGCCGTGGTTTGAATTTCATATTTGTGTTAGGATTCTGATCCCTATATATGCAGTCATGGTAAGTCTATAAAAACAAGCAGTTTAAAATGTCAATAGAATTTTAATATCAGTAACTACATAAAACATGTGGACAAAGTACCATTTGATGTCCTAGTACCGTATATTTCCTTGTAATTGTATGGAATACAAACTACAAACTTTAATCAATCTTAAGTGAATCTTCATTTGGACGCTGCAGAGCTGTAAATGAATATGAAAGGATTCTGGTTGCTCTGTCATACCAGGCTCTCAGCTCGTTTTACGCGCCCTCACGTTTGCTCTAACAACCCATGCTTTGATTTTGTTTTTTTAAATAGTGGCATTACTTCACATTACTGCTTTTTATTAGTGCCACGGTTTTGGAACACAAACTGATTTTAAACGTCCCGCTGGAAGAATAAACATATATTAATCTGTCTGTTTATCTTTGAAGTTGCAGTTTTCATAGTTTACGTTCCTTTTTTTTGAGTAAGCCATGCTGTGTCATGCTTTTATTTCTGTTTCTTGCCTTGATTGGCTCTGTTGAGTGAATGTTGAGTCATTCATTATAGGTCCGCTATTTAGTGATGCCTGATCTAGGGTTACCAAAGCTATGACTTTTTTATCACCTAGGACAGGTGACCAGGACAGTAACCATGCAGGTCGTAACTACTCAGTCATTAAAGAAGAACCAACCAGTCTTTTTTAGGACGCGTACTTTTGGCATGGTAGTCAGTAATGTAAAATGGTTCAAAACTACTGTACAGTACTGTATTGATTTCCAGCTTAGCTGCAGATTTAGTCAGATTATGTCTCAGAGAGAGAGTTATGCCATACCACTCCAGCTTGTCACCTTTCTCCCAGCGGAGATTCACAATAAACCTGGAAGAATGAACTAATTTCGGCAAAAAGAGCCGGAGGTGCAAAACATTTCTAATAAGAGATATCTGCTTGGCGATTGTGTTCCATTAGATGGATCATCACTGATGTGTCTCTTACAGACTGGAGAACAGAGTAGTACCACAGGGCACAGCAGCCATCAGATATAACATCCATCTTACCTTCTAGTTAGTTTTACTAGTTCTACGATGCCAGCATGCTATGCAGCTCTCAAGCAATCTCATCCTCAGGTAGGCCTATTCATGATTAGGCTCACTGAGGGAAACCTATCCGGACGAGAGTGGTCCACTGAGACAGCACCGGCTGGCCTACAACCAGCCTTACCATGTACTAAACAATTTTTTTTCTTTTTTACCACTAATTCCTCCCACACGGTGCAGAATTCAGCAGAGTCCTGCTCATGTGCCTGAGATAGCATTGTTAGTCATCCTTCAAGTTGAGTCCCATTCCTCGTGACATTGTTGGCATGTGGTATCCAGATGACTTCCACTGCCTGTGGCGGTTAGGAGCTGTGAATGTTATGCATGCAACTATGGTTGTATGATGCCCCAGATAACCAACTGAGAACCTGTGGAGAAAGATAGCTTTATGACAGTTCAGTACAAATACTGCAGCATGAATGCACATGTGTACAAGATGGTACAGTATCTACAGTATATTACTCCCAGCACCCCATACACATACAGTACATATTGTATACATATCGCCTATGGCAAAATCAATACCTTAAAATGAATTACAACCAGATTAATCAGTTATGACAATTAAATGCTTGTTAGTCTGGTAAAACATTGCTTTACTTATTGCCTCACACTCTTTCATGTGAGTTGCAGCGAGGGGAAGTCTTGCCTGTGGCATTGTTTATACCCCGCTTGTCTGTCACATTGCATTTAGCCAAATAGATGTGTGTTTACTGATGTTCATCACCAAGGCAAAGATCTTCAATTCTCATCCTCATTTTTAAATATTTTTGATACTATAATAGCTAAGCAGTTTAACAAAATTGGAAGCTTGTTTGCTAGTTTAACTGAGATTTATCCTGTTATCATTATGTAATACTAAATTATTTATTCAGAGAAAAAAAGCAAACAGTCTTGTTTACTTCCACGAGATGTTTTAATATTTTGTGACCTTAATATTATAAGGCTCTGCCATTTTGAGTGAAAATGAGTTACCCAGAAAAAACAAACATCATAACTGAGGGATACTTTATTATGGTGTAATTTTTATTTCAAAATGTTATTTGAGTTATATGCAGAAAAGTTAAAGGAACAAAAGTCTGCCTTCAACCCCACCTATAATTCTGTACAGTATTATTAAGGCTCTGTTAGGCTTCATGTTGAAGCAACAGGCAACTAGAATGATCAGGTTCCACATTCTAAACAGCGTCCAGATGACAGGAGTGTGCAAATATGCTGAGCAAAATGTACAAAAAAATATGATTCAGCAGCTGAGAAAATGCATCAAGTGAATGCAGAACAGCTGGTGGAAATAAGAAATACTAAATGAAATATGATGTAGTTCTTCTTAAAGAAGAGACGTTAATCCTCAGTAAGGTGAAACAGAGGAGAAAAAAATCTCTTTTTTACTGTACAGCGGATATAAAATGTCTTCACGCCCTTGTAAGGTTTTTTTTTTGTATAGAGCCTGTGAAGTGACATGGAAGGAGAAAAATATGAAATAATAATCCTTTTTGAAAAAAAAATGCATAGAAAATATGGATCATTTATTATGCTAGATGTCCTTTTCATTAGTCATTCTTCTAGACTCGCAAAATAATCCTCCTCATTTACAATCTTATTTTAAAAATATATTTAAAATATTAAAGCCTGGCTTTGATATTTACTCACTCACTCACTCATCTTCTATACAACTTTATCCTGTCTTTATCCTATCCGTGGAGGAGACCTGGAGCCTATCCCAGGAGACCCAGGGCACAAGGCAGGGTACACCCTGGACAGGGTGCCAATCCATCGCTGGGCACACACACATACAGACACACACTCACACACCCATTCACACACTACGGGCAATTTGGGAACGGCAATTAGCCTGCATGTCTTTGGACTGTGGGAGGAAACCGGAGTACCCGGAGGAAACCCACCAAGCACGGGGAGAACATGCAAAC
>JAOVVB010196542.1:0-10958 GCA_028570985.1 Heterobranchus longifilis
ATCGCTTTTTTTTCCTTTTTCATCAAATTGCATTTTTTGCCAGCTCCCGCAGTTTTTGCAAGTTCCCGCAATTTTAGCAAATTCCTGCAATTTCACTGCATAAAATTGCATAAAAATCCTGCATATTCCATCGCATTTTTTTTAAGAAAAGCCGCTGCATAATCAAGGATTTTTGCCTGCAACAATCACAAAAACTCTGAGTTTTTCTGGAAGGATTGACTGATCTAGCCAATGGTTTATCAATATTGGTCTCCACTACTTTCCGACTTTAATTTAATGGTGTTTTTGGACGACACACGTCTAGTTAGGAAGGAGTTGTTGATGGTGGCGTGAGACGAAACACGCAAGTTACTCATGCAACATGTCCAGTGTAGATGGCACTTACAGTCTCTTAAGAGTTTCTGAGCAATCTCTAATCGTTTAATCTGTGAAATGTCAAAAAGAGTCCAAGAATTATTTTGTCCAACCAACAGTTCCAAACCCAACAATCTTCACTTTACCAAAAAGAAGCAAATCCTCAAATTGGAGAAGCCGTGACCGGCTGCGTCTTGCATTTTTGCTTGAATAATAACTGCAACGATTAATCCACCTATCAAACAAAAAAGATAATTTCTCTGTTGATCAACTAATTGAGTCTGAATATTGTATTATCACATCATGTCAGCTCTATATTGGACTGTAATTTGGCTGCTGACAATGCTGATGACACAGCTTTCACTTAGACTGAGCCTACTATTAATAATAATAATTCCCTCGGGATAAAGGCATCTGCTACACGTCTGAGTAAGTTAAGTCTTTCATTTTACATACAGGAACTGCTGCAGGCGTATATATATATCTTCAAGCTCTTTAGTTTAACCCAAGCCTCCGCGTTGTCTATTTCAGTAACACAACACAACACCAGCAACATCTTTTGTACAGCAGCGCAGCAGCATTAGTCAGCGATTACACTCCTCAAACTGACGAGCGCTCGCTGGGTCCTGCTCAGCGGATAAATAACATGTGACAAATTCAGTCTCGCTAACAACATGCAGCAGTTCTCACCACAACACGTATTTGAGTAAACCAGACAAATACTCAGATGGATGAAAGGGGGACATGGATATGGTCCTGTGCAACACTTATAGGAGTATTTCCCCTGTCTCATTCAGTAGAAAGACAGGAGTCCCACATGTCCCCGTCCCTGTGCTAGCTCTGCAGAGAGACTGTAATAGCCGGTGCTCACTGCTCCTCTCAGCCCAGTGAGCGTGCTGTTTTGTGCATGAACAGTTCATCAGTTATTTGAGGGTTGTTTTTTTTTTTGTTTTTTTTTCAATTTGTGTTCAACCGTTTCATAGAGATGGCTATTTGCAGCCTCACCGGTGATGCATTTTCTGAGACTTTCTAGAAAGTGAAAGGGGTAAATCACTCCAAGATGATTCAGTTATTCATGCTTATAAAAATACTGACAATTGAAACAATCTGGTCTCTCAGTGTGTCAAACATGGATATTTGAAACTGCGTATAAAAGCCTCAGTTAGGTAAAAAAAAAAAAAGAATTATAAAGACTCAAAGCAAACACAATTTCACAGATTGCCCAAGGCTGAATGTCTAAAAGCACAGTGAATCTGACTGATACAGTACTTAAAAACTGGAAATCTACCAAAATGCACACATGTGCAACTAAAATACAGATTAAGAGGGAGAGCAGACACCTGTTGCTAACAGTAGCTTTGCACAGCTGATAAGCTACAATCTATTTAATAAGAAAGAGGGGAAGTTATGAGCTGATTGAGTTACCCCAGACTAAACACTTTATAACTTTTACAAAACTTGCAGTTGCAAAACAAATGACATGTTGTATGAAGTGGTTAGTGTGTATGCATGAGCCCTGGTACCCTCTGAATCATTACATGTTTACTTACTCAAACATAATTGAGCTGTAAAGGGGATACAGACCCGTCATCCTGTTATTAGCCTGCAGAGTTGCAGATTATGGGCTGTAGACGAGGCTATAGTGACGGCAGAGTAAACACATGCAAAAGTAGACGTACAGTAGGCTGCGTGTCCTCTGTTTTCATTTTTGTAATGCAAAAGTACTCTAACGAGTTAGCAAGTAATGCTGTAACGTAATGGATTACTTTTTAATGGCAGTAATCCTGCAATGTAACAAATTACTTTTAAAAGTAACGTCACCCAACACTGGTAATTCAGAGGCAACATTTAGGAAAAAAAAAGTCTAATTGTGATAATTTTTTTTACTGATATTGCAATTGTGATATGATTCACAATATTGGAAGGAATGGTCATTTTTGCATCATTATTCTCATTTTCATTGATATGAAAAGGATCATGGTGTGATCTTTTCTTAAGTCTGCAGAAGATGATTTGTAGGCCAGGACACTGTTTTGCCTTTAACAAATATTGCACCTCCTGCAGTTTGGATATTGCACTGGTAATTATTGCGACTTCGATAAACATTATGAAATGCGTCCTGGGTTGAGGATGAAATATGGTCGGGTTACACAGTTTGTTGCGACTGTGCCAGAAAAGTTGTAATTGAACACTCGTTATTTTGGATGGCTTACTCAGTCTCTAAAAAATGGAACATTATGAGTTTCACAGTGGTTGTTGTCTATTGTAATGGATGATATTAAACTGTACAGGTGTTTATGGTATTGCATTCACCCCCTGTAGCTCCAGTATGAAGTGTGTGGCTCCAGAGGGTCACGCAGGTGTGGGGTACAGTCCTGGATTACTAAACCAAAACAACATTTTGTACTGCTGGATTAATGAATGCATCTTTTAGGGAAGTAAAGACCTTTTGCCCCCAAGCATAAACAACTTGTTTCCCCAAATATAGATGTGATACCAGCCTTGGCTCCTTATCCTTTGAACTACAATATAAAGATAAACTTGCTGCACTGTGTTTCAAGCACACAGAGCTATTCCCAACAAGGAGGTTTGTAGAAATGAAAAGAGTAAAAAAAAAAAAAAAAAAAGAAAATATGATTTAGATCCAGTCGGAGTAAAGCTGCCTTTGGTTTATAAAAAGGTCAACTCAGCAGGTAGGGGATTAGCAGAATCACCGAGCAGGACCGGCTGAGCCTCTGAACCTGATGAGGGATGGCTAACCCATTCAACACACGACATTAAATATGCATTTCACTAAATCAGCAGTCGGCAAGAAGAGTCAAAAGGAATGGGCCGTAATATATTTGCAGATTTAGAGGCTTGCTTTTGACGATGCGCATGCAGCGCGGAGGTTCAGTGGCTTTGGGAGGATAGGTAGCCTCTGCTGTGCAAGACTAAATACATTTAAATAACTGGAAATAAAATCTCAGTGGCGGTGAACTGCACTGTGTGATTCAATGGAAACACGTCCGCCTACATGTCAGATGAGACCGCCATTCTCCAGAACAGTCTGCTCAATGAAACAAGAAAGCCTGCCAATAACGGATAGCAAAGAGGAAGAGAAGGTAAAGGGGGGGGAGGGGGGAGAGGGAACCTTTCATTAAATTGCTTTTGAAAATAGCTCGCTCTCACAGAGTAGCTGAAAAACAAGTGGAGGTCTGCGAGGTGGCATTTGTTCTTAGCCAACAGAACCGTTTTTCAAAAAGATCGTGCACTACAGGAAAAAACATGCTTCGCAATTGCAACATTTTCCACTACACCCCCTCTCTCTCTCAATTACTACATTCCGACGAGGCTTCCTCAGAGGCCGTCATATTGAGCAGAGCAGAGCTTTATTGTACATGGCACATCCTGGAATGGAGCCATTGTGGGCTGCTGAGTGTATCCTCATCCCATCCCACTAAGAGGAAATCTTCAGGGCCGAGCACAATCCCGGCTATCTCCTGGGGGACTGCAGCGGGCGGCGTGTTAATTGAACCCCGTTGCAAGTGCTATTGAGGCAAAGAGAGTGAAGGAGTGAAAGGAGGGGAAGGGCATACATGACATAGCAAAGGAGTTTTCAGGTGGTGGTGGTGCTGGTGGTGTGTGTGTGTGTCTGTATCTGTGTGTGTGTGTGTGTGTGCGTGTGTGTGTGTGTGTGGTGGTTTCACAGGACGCGGCTGGCCCGGGGGCAGGGCATATGTCTGGAGGAATGGAGGAGGGGAGACAACCTTCAACGAGACACTGACCTACGTGGTCCCGCTCATGCTCCCTGGGGAACACCGTGTCATCAAGCCAAAGGCACACAGCATGTGTGATCGCAGTAATTAAATAGGAGCAATTGGTCATGGGTCAATGAACACTTCACGGCCTCGTGTGGACACAGAAAGGGGGGGGGAGACAACTTGTAACACGGACATGGTAAGGTCGTTTAAAAAAAGCTTCCAAAGTTGTCCACAAAAAAAAGAAAAGAAAAAAAAGCAACAAAACAGTCAGTTGCTTAATTAGGTTCCAGCTTTGGAAGTGTGATTGCAGATTGAATATTTGAGTTGTGAGTTAGTTTAAAAGTTATAAAAGGATGTGTTACCTTGATTAGTTAAGAATGAAAAATAATTAGCAGTGCAGTGTCTGCAGCTGAACAAATGCATTTTGGGATTTTTCATTTAGAAATTGTTTCTCAAACGGTATGTTAGGGCTGAATGAGTAATTGTTTTTATATCAAAATCGTGGTTTGAAAGAGTGCAACTTTTAAATATAACTTAGTATTACATCAGTAAAATCTGACAATTGTTGATTTCACTGGTGTTAAATTTACTCAGCTATTGCTGCTAAATGTTAATTAATTACAGTTGGTCAGAGATGTTTTTGTCAAAGTAATTTTAATGTTTGAAAAGATAAGGAGTGACCAACAAAGGGGTAAGTCATTTTCTACATGAACAAACCAGGCAAGAGTTTCAGACTGGTAGCTTGGCAGTTGTGGAAAGACATACAGCTGAAGGACAGATTTGTCACAATCTCCCAGTTAAACATTTCAGCACATCATATCATTCTTTTCAGCTAATCACCTTAAAAGCTCCAAACTGAGACCTGCAGTCTGTCCTGTCAGTCTGACGCTAACGTTAGCTTCAGCAGCTAGCTTCAGTGCAAAGCTGTGAACAGTAACAGTCTGACTCTGGCCTTTGTTACACTACACATCTTTTGAATGGGACTTGCCAGGACGCATTAACTGTCAAGTCTGTACGCTCCAAGATCGGATCTTGCTCGCGTTAGGATCCGATCAGCCAGACTACATGCCGAAGTGGTGTGGCTCGCATTGAGTTCATATTTCAGTGAGTTGTGGACAGCATGTGGGCACCTGCCACTGTGGCTGGTAGATTCCAAAATCCACCAGCCACTCAATAGATTGCCATTGTTTTGTTTTTTTTGGCTGGTGAGGGAAGCAAAGTTCCTCTCCAGATGTAGAATATCCAAAATATATCTGCACAGAAATATATCTGATCAGGCAGGGCGCAGTGAAGTGTGGACACACTTGTGCGGAGTTCCGATCTGGCGCATCCGATCGCAAAAGTCAAATTGAAAGGACAAGTGTAACCACAGCCTGTGTAGATGCAAATACAGGCCTTTCGTTTCATTTACATAAAACAATCAGAACTAGTCAGAAACATAGCAATAGAAATCTTCTTCATATCATCTAGGCCCACGTTATGTATTTTGAGGATCTGATGGTCATGTCAGGAATGATTAGGTTAGTTTAAAGAAGCCATCGTTAACATCGAGACTGCTTTTCTGGCAGCTGCTTTTATGGCTTTTGTAGTTGTAATGGAAACAAACTATAGCAAAGTAGGGCTGCACAATTAATTAAAGATTAAAAGATTGTAATCTCGATTCAGGCATGTACACAATCTCATTTCTGAAGGACGACGATTCAGCTATATTTGCTTTGGGGAGTTGCATACTTAGAATGAGTGTTCATAATTGAAATATTGAAAGAAGATGGTGATCTAGATTCTGGCCTGTATGTGACAATGACACTGCTGGGTTTATAATAGTGGGGGAGATCTAATTTCGGCTGAGAAAGAATACGCTTTTTAGAAACAACAAAAAGTCCAACAACAAATCCACTCCCAAAAACCCTGTGCTTACACTGCAAAAAAGTTGTACAGTAAAGTCGTATTTTGCAGTCAAGAGTAACACCACCTATTAGCACAACTACCTGAAACAGCACAAAAAGGCCTTGAGTGGAAAAACTTGCGATTTTCATTTTGACCAGAATCGTGCAGCAAAGTGGCCTTAACTCTGGAGAAGACATCAGCGTCAGCAGCACCTCTCCTCAGAGCAGCAGACAGATGTGGAGGAGGTCGGGTGTTTGGTATGTACCAGCCTCATACAGCACACGACAGTCGCTCTAAGCTCCCAGACACTATCCTCAGCCTATAAACAATGTCCCGGGGAAATAGAAAAGCTGTGTTCCAGCCTGTCTTACTCACTGCAGCCAGTGGCAGCAGCGCTTGAGTGATGCTCTCCTGGCTCTGACAAAAGACTTTAAAGCCAGTGTGCAAATCACCCCGACTGCCCCCCCCCACCATGTTTGCCAACAAAAGCCAATTGTGGCAGCCATAAATACTTACAGATACCAGCTTAACAAAAGAGCTTTGGTTTCTGTCTGCTGCCCCACTGAAAATATGCTCCGTGAGAGTGTCAAAGTGCATTCAGTTCCAGGCGAGCTTCTTCTTTCGGTGTCTTAACCTGGAAGAGTGGGTGGTAAACAAGCCACTTCATTGACATAACAAAACAGCCGAAGACATAATGCGACTGCGAATTTAGAGTTCTCCAATATGCTGTGATTATACATAAATACAAAAAAATTGACTTTTATGCTACGCGACGTGGGGTTCTGGACAATAGAGCACAGTGTATTCCATTAAAACGACAAACGCCACTGCTGGCCTCTCGGTCCTAAATCGCCCGGCCCGGAGAACAAAACAAGCCTTTCAGAGGATAACTCTGCAAAATTGATTATTGCTTTCTCTTTCAAGAGGCACTGCTGCTTTGTGACTTGCACATGACTTGGCAGGAAAAGGACAGCTGGCTCTCCATTCTGGGCCCTATTCACATGACTGGTGTCCCACAAAGGAGGCAGGCTGTAGGGCTGCAGGCTGGGCGAGACATCACTCACACGGCTGGACTGTGGATTATAGCACAACTGGATGATCCCAAGTTTTAAGAGAGAACAGTTTACACGTCTCCAGTGCCTTCAAACTGACAAACGCTGAGAATGTTCATAAAAGAACGACTGCAGAAAATGGCCCACATCCAATAAATGGTTTCAGCTTTCAAAGTGTTGCAGGAAGGAAGTGATATGTATCCCTCTTTATAACCTCCCTCTAAAAATGAAATCAGAGTTGTATGCCTCCTCTTACTATTACTGTTTGCTCGGAAGACAAAGCATAGCCTTGAGCCTTTGGTGAGCCAAACTATATTAACATCTCAGAGCAAGCCAGCACTTTCACACCAACACCCACTCATTACTGTCATCCAGGCAACTCAAAGATCATTACAGGTGATGTGATATTTCACTGCTCCCCTGTCTCAAAGCGCGTGCTAACAAACCCTTTACAGTGATGGAGAGCTTTATTGAGTATCTCCTTGAAAAGACCTAGTGAGGGGTAAAGAATGCACATCTTTTACTGCCTTTCTTGAGCTTCAGCTGGCTTCACAGACCACTAAGCCCGGGTTCACAAATCAAGCCCGAGTCAACTGCGTGTTTGGAGTGAGCTAAACAAGAGAGCAGTGTTCCCGCTGTCATATAAAATAACACAGCCTTCACTTTGACCTCTATAGGCTGGCGACTAATCAGACCCACCGGCAAGAAAAGAGACCCCCAAAAAAAAAAAAACTGGAGAACTGGAACAAGACATCCGCTTGTTGCACACATTTGATATTCCTGCGTTCTCTTCTTAATTCCCAAAATAATTGCAGTTCTTGTTGTTGAGCAGCATGTTGCTGCTTAGCCATGGGAGGCGGGAAATGAGTTGGAAGCCAGTCCTTTTAATTATCCTTCAAATGCTTCCTGCGCTCAGCAGATGTTGGGCTGCGGGGCAGGCAGCCGAGCAGCAGGGCTCCCGAACACTGCACACACAGATCAGGACTTGGCTGCTGACTCCCCTGGCCCTCGGGCTGGGTGGTATACTGTATTTTAAAGTATAATGCTATGCATCTACATAATGTATTTCCACATTACCATCATCAACATTGATTTGTTGCTCATTGCCGTTTTCTTTTTGTCACCTATTAAATTACAAATTGCAGCAGTGTCGGAAGACAATTAGAAACTACGAAACAAACCATTAAATGCGATGCGGTGAAAACGCTATTTTGCCGCTTTTCAGCCTTTTTACAGTGCTGAATCCAAATTCCTGTCCTAATCATGGCTTTGTCCTCTTCTCTTGGCCTTGTTTTGTATTCTCTAGTTACTCATCTGCTCCAGCATGCAGCTCTCACCTCTCTTTGTTTGTCTCTGTTCACAGCCTCTGAGTCACCCCTGGCCTTCAGCACAAATCTACCTCCTCATCGCTAATCAGCTCCTTGTGTCTAATAATGGAGGCTTCCAGTGTAGAGATGCAGAGTGGGGAAAAAGGGGAGTGGAAGAAATGGATTAAGAATATAGAGCAGATGTGTCTGTGACTGTATCACTTCATACATCCAAGTAAAATTAATGTACAACGTCAGAATGGCAGTTAAACTATAGCCAGAGAAAGAAAATGGACATGACACACCATAGAGCACAATTGTTATACCTACAGTAGTCCGGCTTATCGGATGTACAGTGTGGGTATAAAGCCTGCTGTTGTGCGCCCCTTACGTGGCGTTCTCCTCCTCTTCTGCTATATCTGCTATATATTTCGTGGCGCCCAAGACTGTGATTGGTTTAAAGAAATACAAACAAGCCAGAGCATTTTTTTCCCCTATAACAGAATGGTAACTCTTGCAGCCAGGCCCAGGGCTGTAGTACTTGACCTCGGTCTCAAGATGACTTTTTTGAAGTCTTGCACTTGTCTTGGTCACATGCCTTGGTGGACTTGAATTGTCCTGGTCTTGGGCTCAGCTATTGAGAACTGGTCAAATTGTTCCTGGCTGCTGACATGGGATCAGTTGTACAGAACGTTGTCTAAATTCTATGCATTGATTAGTTTGATGTTAGAAGAGAGATCTTTTTGTTTTATAGATCGATTATTTCTGTCCATCCTAACTCCTTAATCACTATATTAGCATTGGAAAGACATTAATACCTATTTGCTCCGGACTCAGTCTTGACTTGGTCTCCACTGGTGTTGGAATTGGTCTTGACTCAGGCCTAGTCCACCCGTACACAGGTATTTTTGAAAATGGGCCCCCCCTCACTCACAATTGTAGCACTGTAAATGCATTGAGGGATGCCATGGCTTCGGTGGAACCGTGCTACAATTTCCTCTACTTTGCACTCAGTGACAGGTAACGGTGTATACACAGGGCCACACACAGACTTGCCTTATTATTACAGTACCGTGTGCACAAACACTGACAGGGGATCAGCTGTCTGCTCTTCAATGTGCAGGTGCAGCAGCTCACTCAAACACAACAGCCATGTCTTTGACATACGAGTTATCTCGCCAGTCATCCGCTACAACCACTTCTTTCTCAGAGCTGTCCCTCCAGCTCCAGGTCCGACCTGCTCTGTCCAAAAGCGCTGATGTTGGCGGCGGGAAGTGATGAATTAAACAGCAGTGACCTCCGTAGCACAAGCTCAAAAGTCAGTTTTTTTGCTGTTCATAGAAAACAGAGATATTATAGCTGGGGATATTAAAAAATCTCCACCATGGGCAGAGTTTTCCAAAAGGTCCATTTACCGTGTCCTAAGATGGCGTTTGCTTGCGTGTGGATGGGAGGCCAAAATGCATAGAAAAAGCTCAATTTTAAAAAATGCCCGTGTACGTGCGGACTAGGCATCAGACTCAGGTCTTGGACTCGACTTGCAGCCCTGGCCAGACCTTCTCCACAGCGCGCTGGCAATGCGAGACTACACCTACAGTAAATCAACTACATAAATGTCTAGTTGCCAAGAGACAGACTTTCCACAAGTTGCATTACATCCTTTTTCCATTTAAGGAGGCTCCAAATCCAATATGGCAAACACACTAACATACGCTATGTGAACCATCAAGCGTCTCAATGCCCCTACTCAAATTTGACGATCCACTGGGACCTCAGCTGTAGCAGCGGAATCCAAAAGCGCTTGTAATGATCTCCCAATGCAGCCGACTTCTGATATTCCTCCTAAACGCTGACTTTAATTTCCATCCGAGCTGTAGAAAATGAGGCTTGTGTTGGCTGAAAGGAGCGCTGCTGAGCTCCCCATGTGGCCGCCTCCAAACATTATCAGCTTCCCAGCGCCTGCGAGGTGCACCCATATTCATCTGAAACAGGTCAGCCGCCAAGAAGGCTACTAATACTGGAGCTGGCAAATGAAGCTGTCCTGACATCCACACTTTAGCTTGTGTGCTCTGCGTGCTTTGGCAAAACAGAAAACCTTTTCAGCTGGAGGAAAATCTCCAGACGTTGGAGAAAAGCTGAAATGCTGCCAATTGTGAAGTTCATTGGTAAAGCATCTGTCTTTCTGAAGATAAGCCTCGAAAATGCAGAATAAATACTAAAGGCTGCCTCTACCGCACTGTTCAGTAACTGTTAATCCATTCTGACTGGGCAGGCTTTACTTGTTGACCTATTGACAGTGAGCTGGTTTCATCTCTTAACATATTCTGAGCACAGTGGCCGATGTAACACAGCATGCGTTTCTCTCCTCAGTGCAAGGGGGGGAGAATCTCCAGGCACCCGACGATTGGATTTGGATTCGGAGGGGTACGACGCGATGATAAAACGATTATCGATGCGTCTTGATGCATCAGAATTTCTATGCTTTTTTTTCTCACTGTATGACTACCAGGGTTGTGGGTAACGCTTTACAAAGTTAACGGCAGAGAGGGCAGCGTTTACATCGTGGAAGTACTCGCATTACTTTGAATTTGCAGGCGAAAAGGACAAGAACATCA
>JAOVVB010196552.1:0-10957 GCA_028570985.1 Heterobranchus longifilis
AGAGCGAGAGAAAGAGAGAAAAAGAAAGAGAAAGACAGAGAAAGAGACAGAGCGACAAAGAGTGAGAAAGAGAGTGAGAAAGAGAGAGCGAGCGAGACAGAGAGGAGAGAGAGAAAGAGAGAACGAGAGAGCAAGAAAAAGAGCGAGAGAGAGAGAGAGACAGAAAGAGAGAGAGAACAAGAGAGAGAGAGAAAAAGAGAGCGAGAAAGAGAGAGAGAGCAGGAGAGAGATAGAGAAAGAGAAAGAGAGAGAGTGAGCGAGAGAGAGCAGGAGAGAGACAGAGCGAGAGAAAGAGAGTGAGCGAGAGAAAGAGAGAGAGAGAGAAAGAAAGAGAAAGACAGAGAACGAGAGAGAAAGAGTGAGAAAAAGAGAGCAAGAAAGAGAGAGCGAGAGAGACAGAAAGAGAGAAGGAGTGAGAGTGAGCGAGAGAGAGAGAGAGAGAAAGAGAGAGAGAACAAGAGAGAGTGAGAAAGAGAAAGACAGAAGAAGAGAGAGCGAGCGAGAGAGAAAGAGAGAACGAGAGCGTGAGAAAGAGAGAGAGAGAGACTGAGCGAGTCTGTCTCTCTACCCAGCAGACACCTGTCCCTCTGGTTAGCGGCCGTCTCTCATGCCGTCCAATCACATCCAGTCAGAGAGGAAGAGAAGGGGGGAGAGAGGAGAGAAACGAGGGGTGTAATCTCGTCACAGGAGACAGGTTTAAGTCTCGCTGTGTTTTAGGTTATAAAAGCCGCCACTAATCTGTTTTATTATGGAGAGGTGATGGAGAGAGAGGGAGGCAGAGACCAAATGCTGGGCGAGAGAGATAAAAGAGCAATGACAGAGAGAGAGAGAGAGTGTTTCTATGACCACCTGACAAACTAGTGAATTGATTAACAATCTATTCAATCCAAATCAGTATCTGGCCTGTGGTCCTCTATCTATGTCTCCTTCTAATCTAGGCGTGTTTTCACACCTGTAGTTTGTTTGTCTGGTCCCCATCAGTTGATGAGTTTGGAAATTTGGAGCGTTTCCCCGTTTGGTTTCTTTTCATAGAGAAAAATCCAAGCGGACCAAAAATGCGTCCTGAGTTCTGGACTAGTGTATATTTCTAATGGATGTATAATACGAACTTATGTTTTTTTTTATTGCACATTTGAGTACTCAACTCATATAACATGACGTCTTTTTTACTGTTACTTGCACATTACATATAGTGCCTGTCAATATTCCTTGTACATATTTCTTAAACTATGCAGCTCTCCACGCAGAACACACTGTTACACATTCCTTATTGTAATATTATTTATATATTAGTTATTTATACCACCTGTCTTTTGTAGTTTCATTTTTCTCACTTGTATATAAACATTTTTGTGTTGTTTTTTCTGTGTTCTTTCACTTAGCTTCTATTTTTGTTTGTTATGCACCATTACATGAAGACAAATTCCTTGTATGTGAAAACTACTTGGCAATAAATCTGATTCTGATTCTGATGTTATGCAAATGTGCCATGAATACAGCCGCGGCCCCTCCGTCTCTCCACATCGTTTTGACTGTCTCCAGAGCTGACGTCCGGTCGAAATCAATTCCAATTCCAATACTCTCTCCCTCTAACAACAACCCGGTTTTTCATCTGTCTCTTAAAGACAATGCCTTCGGGATGTGGCAAAGAGGTATTACAGCATTTTGGGAAAAACTCCCCAAAAGAAAACCTTTAACGGGGATTTTTTTTGTCTGTGTGGACGTCACGCTGTGCAGACGCACAAAATATTATTTGAGTTTGAGGAGTGCTGAAAACTTCTCAGTATATGGCGTTAAATCAGTATCATGAATCGCTTTTATTCTGTGCTTTTACAGAACAGAATATCTCTACACATGCGAGCAATACTGAAGCCTGCGAGGAGAAAAACATGCTTTCAGCGCGTGACTGTGATCCGCGCGCACAACTACTGTCACCCTCTCCTGCTCGCAAATATTTCACCTGCTCGCTCGCGAGGAGATTTTCTTTTTGACAGAAAGAGAGTGGAACCAGTCGGCATTGGAACCGTTACACCCCTACTGACCATACACATACCGTAACTATTCAAGTTTAATGTCTAACCCATAGAAATTAAATTGGATAGAAAGGACATCCCCATTCAAATCAACGGAGCAGAATGGTCAGAGCGGCGGCCATTTTTATGTACCGTTCCATTGAAAAGACCTGAGCGAGCTACTTCTGTATAAAGCGATTTACGGCAGTAAACAGTCACTGTTTTGCAGCAGTTTGTTGCAGTTTGTTGCTTCTGGACTGACAAAACAAGTCATTTAAAGACATCACCTTGAACTTTGAGAACTGGGATGGACATTTTTCACTATTTCCTGAGATTTTATAAATCAAATGACTAATCGATTAATTGTGGAAATAATCGGCAGATTAATCGATAATGAAAATAATCGTTAGTCGCAGCTCGACACGAAAGACTGCAACATGTCGCATAAAACATTTTTTGAGTTAGTTAAAAGAAAGTATTCGTAGAAAACTGCACTTTAAAATTTAAATATTATTTTTTTTAATGGCGCCTTTTGTGTTCAATAAAAGACTGTTGGAAATAATTAATAACTTTCTTTGTTTTTATTCAGTACACTAGCAGTGCACATTAGCAGCACACTGAAAGAACTGGGTACAACTTTTTTTATCTATTTATTTATCACAAGTAATATCATTATTGATCGGTGATATTCAACACCGTTATTGAATATCACATATTTTCCTCATATCGTGCAGCCCTAATGTAGATTACATTTTATTCAGATTTTTGTAAAATAAATTATCAAAGAAATTCAACTTGTGTTTTTTCTTTTTGTTATGCAGGGTTCCCACACCTTCTTAAACATCAAATTCAAGGACTTTTCAAGGACTTTCCAGGCCCAACTCCCTCCAATTTAAGGACTCAAAACGCGGCGGTGTTTCAGAGGATTCCTCACCGTCTCTCGGACCTCGCTGGTGTGGCGGAAGGTGGAAGGGATTTTGGGTTTGATGTTGGTGGCTCTCCTCTTCTCGGAGACGATGTCGATCAGCAGGTTGATGAGCACGTGGTCGTCCTTCAGCAGCGTCACCGTGCTGTCCTTCCTGTCGAACGTCAGGCTGGTCCTCAGCGGCCCGATGTCCACGTGGACCTGACCCGGGTACTGACGCTCGCCGGGCTGCACACCAACAGCACCCACAGTAGGAGTGGGACAGTGATCGACTTTATGGTGCATCGTGATAAAAACAACACTCAAAATGAGCTGATTGTGGTGAATTTCCATTATCAGGATAATCGTGAATCTCCTCACGAATTGACTGCAGGTTACCACAGTGTGCTATCTGTGGTGCCATAAAAGATTTGTTTCTTAAAAAAAGTCAGAATGTTTTCGAGAAAAACGTCATAATGTTTTGAAAAAAAAAGTCGGAATGTTTCAAGAAAAAAGTCTTAATGCCTCAAGAAAAAAAGTCATGTTTCAAGAAAAAAGTCGTAACGTTTTGAGAAAAAAAGTCATATTTTTTCCAAGAAAAGGGTTCTAATGTTTAGAGGAAAAAAACGCACTATTTTATGATTAAAATAAAGTCATAATGTTGACAGAAAGTCACAATTTTATGAGAAAGAAGTTGTAATGTTTCAAGAAAAAAGTCGTAATGTTTAGAGAGAAATGTCGTAATGTTTCGAGGAAAAAACTCACCATTTTATGAATAAAAAGTCATAACGTTGACAGAAAAAGTCACAATTTTATGAGAAAAAAGTTGTAATGTTTTAAGGAAAAAGTCTCAACAAGCCAAAATTTAAGGTAAAGTGACTCCAGTGTGTTTCCGTGCTGTTTTAAGAATGTTAAGCATATTTCGTTATTCATGATTATCGGGATAATATCGTGAATCCCAATTATTTTGGCCAGGATAATTGTGACATTAAATCTTCAGATCGTCCCATGCCTAACGGACAGGATCAACGACAGGAAACAGGAAGCACGACGATGTGTTGAAATGTGAAATGTAAACTGACCTGAGGCTCCACGATGGGCTGACTGACCACCGCCTCGTAGATCTCCGTGTCCACGTTCTCGGTTCCACCCGGAGCCACTTTCACATCCGTCGCGATCGGATGGTTCTTCTTAAAAACACAAACAACAAATCACTTTACAACCAGATCTTTAAAAAGATTAAACTTACAGAATATTAAAGTGCTGAAACCTAGAGAGGATGAACTTTAATTCACTTTATTATCAACAACATATTTACAGTTGGATGAACTCTACAGGAAAACCATCATCTGCATCCAAATTTCAAAGTAAAAGCACACATTAAAACAACGCAAGTACACAATGTAAACGCTAAAACAAGATGGGAAGAAGATCTGGGAATATTTTGAAATAATCAGTAATGTGGGGGGAAATATGTAGAACACACACACACACACACACACACACACACTACTGACTGGAGAGAATATGCATGAAATGTGTAATAATTGCATTCACACTGATTCAACAAGCAAAATATTGAAAATATCAAAATTTTGTATAGGATGCAATAAAAAAATTATAAAATAAATCTATATTAGTCCATGGGTACGCTATATTTATAATATTTTCACCTCTTTACCTTTCTGTCAGACTGCCCTTTATGACAGGAACTGAAGCCACTCTTGCTGCCTTCATAGTGACCAGACTCCATTGAAAAAACTGTAATTTTAACTTGCATAATACAGGAGTTGCTGGTCTTGTCACTGCCTTGAATGTTTTGTTAGTTTGTTATTTTTGTTAATACCGAAACCATTTAAAACACCAAAGTCACACAGTAAGACAGACAAACTAACCGAACAATGCGGCTGTTGGACAGAAACTCCTGTGTTCTGTTGGGGTAAAATTACTGTTTTTGTCAATTGGCTCTGACTTTATTTGAAGACAGCATTGAGCGATATAACGTCTTCAGTTCTCTGTCGTAAAGGGCAGTCTGACAGCAAGGTAAGCGGCGAAAATATTATAAATATAGCGTACAGTTCAGAACACAGCATCCACAGCAGTAACGTTAGCTTAGCGTTAGCTTCCGTGTCTGAATCGTGTTTGCTTCTCCAGTAGTAATACACTGACTATCGATAAATACATCATGTAACCCCACTTCAAACATCCATATCTGTTTTAAAAATCAAAGCAGTATTTGCTAGACTGGAGGTGAATTACTTTCTCTGTTGGCAGTTAGCCACCATGGTTAGCCACCGGGACTAACTAGTTACTTACGGCTACTTCCGCTAACTCACCGGAAGTTACCCACGCAATCATTTCTACAGTAGCACCCCCTATTCTCTATTTCTCTTTTACCATGCAACAAACTTTGTTTTATTACCTTTTAATTTTTATTTTAATAATATTGTTTTTAACTGTTTATCTGACAGTAATAATGGGTGAACATTCTTAATGTCGGTTAACGGTTAATTATTACATCCCTAAAACAGATAGTTGTGTGTCTCTGTGTGTGTATTCTTTTATTGAACTGAACACAAAAGACAGCGTTAAAAAAGTGCTGTTTTCTACTGATACTGTCTTTAAACTAACAATATCACAGTCTTTTGCGACGTCTGTATCACGTCTTTATCGTCGCGATGACGATGCCGTCTGTTGTTGTCGTGTTTTTTGTTTCAAATATTTTTATTGTGAAGCATCAGTGCAAAAAGACACAAAGTATATACCATGCTTCCTTTACATATTTTAACAACATACATCACAAGGACATAAAAAAAGGAAAAACAGGACAAAATGGTATAAAAAAGTATAAGTACAGGACACATGAAAAAAAAAAGGAAACAGTAAATAAATGTATTGTCTCACCTTCTCCTTGCAGGCGGTGAAGTGAACTCTGACCCCGGGCCTCATGGCTTTGGGGTTTCCAAAGAAGGCGGCGAAGCTGAAGGAGAACTTCAGCAGATCTTCTCTCTCGATGTTTCCAAACGTCGGCTGATCATCAGAGACAGAAGAGCGTTTGATTAATGATTCATCACACATCAGGTCTAACAAAGGAACTTCAGCACTCGCTGTTTCAAGGACTTTCAAGGCCAGATGTTTACTAAATTAAATGTAAGTCTTTTGGGAGCTGTGGAGAAAAAAACAACTTCCTGTAAACAACTTGGTTTAGTTTATTTGTGCAAGTTTAGAATGCATAAATGTTTTTTATATCTTAGGCTTGCCTTTGTGTGTTGACATTATTGCAATCAGTTGATAATATAACTTTTTCAACTTTTTCATCGTGAGGTATAGACAGATTCACACTCCTCCTTGTAATGCATGGTAAACATCACCTGTGGTTAGGGTTGTGTATCGTTTGGGTTTTTTCTGGTGATAAAAGAATATTTTTAAAACGGTGCATGAACTGATCGGTGACATTGATTGATTGGTAAAGATCAACATATCATACTAAGTTTCATGCCATGACATCTGTCATTTACAAGATGCACCTGAATGCACCATGAAGTCCCTGACTTTACATAACTCACAGGGAAGGCAACAATGTTGTCACACCGGTGACTTCAGGGAAGCAGGAGGATTTTACAGTCCTGTTGTTTTTTCAACATCTCTGACTCTGTGAAGTGCGGCTGCAGATGAAGCTACGTCACACGCTGTCTGTAGCTGCAGTGTGTTGCATGCCGGTGTTGGAATCCTTTCTAGTTAAATAACTTTATAGTCACACTTTAGACCGTTTAGCTTTAAGCATTTTAACCGCATTTAAGATAGCCACTAGCTAACGGTAGGTTACCGTTACCGACTGTCGACTGTAACGTTTGTTTCGGAGTTCCAGAGAAGAGTGCAGGCATTTAAGTGGCACAAAATCCTGCGTTACCATCTGGTCTGGTAGTTACCGGTCGTATAGGGTTTCAGTACCCAACCCTACCTGTGACCTGGGATTACCAGGTATATACTAGGGCTGCACGATTATGGCCAAAATGATAATCACGATTATTTTGATCAATATTGAGATAACGATTATTTATCACGATTATTCATTGATTTTAGGAACAACATATTTTTATTGCACTTTCACATTTAAATGAACAGATCTTTGCTTTCACTTCCACGTTGTGTTACCTTCCTGCTAATGAACAAATCTTTGCATCAGAATAAAACTGGTCCTTATTCACAGCGACTCTCCAGAAGAAAAATATAAATAAAATTGACCCGCCCCCCCCTTGGTTACTGTTGCTAGGCCTGTAGCACCCCCAGAGAGAGATATTCCAAAGGAAATAACAGCACATTTCTGGAATAACAGCTCTGAAATATCAGAGAGAAAAAGATAGAAAGGATTACAAGGTGCATGTGAGAGCTACATTCACTTTCACCCATTAATGTGTCATGGAGTTTTGTGAATGAGGATTAAAAGCTCTTCGGTCCCAATGCAAGCGTCAGACACCTCGTGTCTTTTTCACATGAATGACAAACATATACCGGAAAAACAATGTTCTTCCACAGCAGGGTCAGACAATATACTGTTTAATTTTAAGCTAACGTTTAGTCATGATGACTCCCTTTAGTCGTATGTCGTTAGCAACATGTACTGAGGTTAGCATAACAAGCTAACAAGCTAACGTTAACGTCCGAGTCAGTCTCACTGAGTAAATGAAACATCGGAGTAGAAGACAGACCTGGAGGTTCCTGTTCAGTGACAACAGTACCAGAGAGAGTTGTGTCAGGAGGACGGTGTCACCGTTGCTCCACCTCTGCAATTAACGTTATGTAAATAGAAACACATCCAACATGCCAACGCACATCCGACATCGTCACTATCTCCGTATCCACGCTGCCTGATTTGATATGCAGCAGAGTTTTCTATGAGCGGAGCACGCATTTTAAACGCCAATAATCGCATACGATTAAAATTCGATTAATTGTGCAGCCCTGGTAAATACAGGTATTTTTCTTTTCCATGTGTACCTAGGCTAGCTGTACAACATGTGACCTGACATCATCAGTCACATGACTTACCCCGATGAATGAGATGATCCCTGTCGACCTGCCTGGCGGAGGCCTGAGGACACAAACACACAGCCGCTCACAATCCGTCTAAATTCATTCATATATTAGAAATTAACAATATGACTGACAAAGGTCTTTAAATCAGCCTCCCTATAAAAAGGACTTACTTATCAAATGTGCGTTTTCCCAGCAGGCCGAGCGCTCTGGTGGTCTTGGTGGGATCGTGTTTAGGTTTCCGTTTGGGTTTCGTGGCAGCGACGGGGTCAGCAGCAGGTGTTTTAATGACGACCGGCTCCTCGCTGAGTTTTTTAGTTTCTCCTGGAATCGACTCGCTGACCGGAGCTGAAATCAGCGCTTTAATCTGAAATATTAAAAACACAAAGATGAGATTTGTAGTTTTAAGTCTTCATGTGACCAAACACCACAGGCAGTACTCTGATTTTACTTAAGTAAAAGTAACAGTACCACAGTGCAGAAATACACTAAAAGTTCTCAACCTTTCTTTAGAAGCAGCAAAGTTTCTTCAGATTTTACTGCTGCTCACTCAAACGTCAGTTTAATTTCTACAAACTCAAACTTTTCAAAAAGCTTCATTTTGGGCTGATAAAAAGCTGAAACTATTTCACCAATGATTTTGTTCGTCGATCAACAGAAAATGAATTGCCAACCGTTTTTTATAATCGAATGATCACTTGTACTTTCTGGTTCTATGTCAGTAAACTGAATGTCTTTGAGTTTTGGACAAATCAAGATATTATTAGACAAAGTCACCCAAACGATTATCAGTGCCATTCAGAAAATAATCTCCAAACTGCTCAATATAATGAAAATAAACTAAATTTGTTGCAGCCCTACGTGAAAGTAAGAGATAATTTGGACAAACATTTCTTCTACTTTCTTTAAATTCATCTGTGTGACTCGGTATGGGAAGATATGAAAATTTCATGTCACGATTATCATGGCCAAAATAATTGCGATTCACGATATTATCCCGATAATCAATGAAATATGTGCAAACTCTTAAAACAGCACTAAAACACACTGGAATCACTTTACATTACATTTTGCTTTGTTGGGACTTTTTTCTCCTAAAATTGCGACTGTTATCATTGAAACATTCCGACTTTTTTCTCAAAATATTCTGCTTCTTTTCTCAAAACATTGAGACTTTTTTTCCAAAACATTGTGAGTTGTTTTCTCGAAAAATCACTACTTTTTTCCTCAAAACATTCCGACTTTTCACAAAACATTTGGATTTTTTTCTTGAAAAACATTACAACTTTTTTTCCTCAAAACATTCAAATTATTTTCTCAAAACATTAGACTTTTTTCTCAACACATTCCGATTCTTTTCTCAAAACATTAGGACTTTTTTCCCATAAAATTCTGTTTTTTTCTCGAAACATCACTACTTTTTTCTCAAAACATTAGGACTTTGTTTTCATAAAATAACAAATATTTTTTATTGCATCACAGAGAGGACATTGCAGTAAACTGTAATTCTGGACTGGTATTAGAGAAGTCTGTGATGGATTATTGATGTATGTGCGGGTCAGGTACTCACCCACTCCGGCTGGTCCGGCGGAGGGTTGGGCATCGCCTCCTCCACAACGGTCTGAACACAGAGAGGAAACTTTCACTGAATCCAATCAATCAATATTCAATCACAAGACATTTGATAGGATCAATAAAATGAGAGAAGTGAACATGGTGCTCACCGCTCCTGTCCAGCCGGGCGGAGGGCAGCCGGGAGGAGGGTAGCCCGGGTACCCCAGAGGAGGCACGCAGGGTGGGGGCATGGGCACCGGCCCGTAGGCTGCGGGGTCCGGCGGAGGAATCGCGACCGGCGGAATCCCGACTGGAGGAATCCCGACCGGAGGCATCCCGACCGGAGGCATCCCGACCGGAGGTGGCGGCGTCGGGCCCGGAGGGGGTATCGGTTCTACAGGTCCGGGGGGACCCCAGCCCGAAGGAGGGGGACCCATGTCGGGACCCCAGTCCTCGGGGGGTCTCCAGTCAGGGTGAGGGGGCCTCCAGTCGTCGGGGTGAGGGCCCCAGCCCGGCGGCGGCGATGGTCCTCTTGGTCCCCAACCCCGCGGCGGAGGATCTCTCGGGTCCCAACCTTCAGGCGGTGGTGGCCCCCAGCCTTCAGGTGGTGGTGGCCCCCATCCTTCAGGCGGCGGTGGCCCCCATTCTTCAGGCGGTGGTGGCCCCCATCCTTCAGGCGGCGGAGGACCCCATCCTTCGGGGGGCGGAGGGCCCCATCCTTCGTGGGGCGGAGGGCCCCATCCTTCGGGCGGCGGAGGACCCCATCCTCCGGGCGGAGGTGGTCCCCATTCCTCCGGCGGCATCGGGCCCCAGCCTCCCGGCGGCGGAGGACCCCAACCCGGCCCCATGTCGAACGGAGGACCGTCGCCTCCCGGTGGCCCCCTGTGCCGGCGGCCCCGGGACGGTCCCTTTCCTCGTCCCATTCCTGACCGGAACAAAGCTAACGGCTCACTGCAGGAACTAGCTGGCTAGGCTAGCTGTCAAGTTAACTAACTAATCAACAGGTTTAGGAGAGAAGCTCATCTGTTAACTCGACAGTTACATTTCCTTTAGTATCATAACTTCACAGACTGTCGGATAAATGATATACACTTATATTCCTGCAGAAAGTCAACAGTTAAAGCTAAAGTCGGAACAAACACAGCCGACGTGTTGGTGTCTTCTTCTTCTTTCGTCTTTAATGGCGGCCGTCAAACCAAGCGTCGACTTTCTCGCCCCCACCTGTCAGGAGGACGGAACTGCAACTTAAAGTTATTTATTTATTTATTTTAATCTATATTTTAAATCGGTAAACTTTACAATGATACACATAAACAGTAATACTTCAATTTAAACATATACATTATTTGTTTGCTTTTTTTGTCTAAAAAAATAAAAATAATATACATATACACACATACATACATATATAAATAATATAATACTAATACTACTACCACTACTACTAATAATT
>JAOVVB010196572.1:0-10957 GCA_028570985.1 Heterobranchus longifilis
CACACACCCCCACACACACACCCACACCCACACACACACACACACCCCCACACACACACACACACACACACACACAAACACAAACACACTAAGACACACACACCAGTTCTTTGTGTTTGCATTCCAGGCAATCTAAGTGAAGGTTCTGCTCTGTGCATTTGCACCAAGCCAAAAAAAAAAAAAAGCCCTGCCCGCTCCAGTTTAACTGGACTCGGCAGATAAACAACTTGAAATGTGTGAACTTTGCGTACGCAGACACACGCACACGCACGCACACGCACACACACACACACGCACGCACGCACACACACACATAGCCTACACACTCTCAGCACAGCCCATCTCAGATTCCCAACTCACACAATGTTTGAAATTGCATTCTGGCAAAGGAGCCGAGTAAATGCCATAACTCATGTGAGTTATCTGAGGAATTAAGTTAAATTTCCTCAGGAGGACTTTGATAGTCTTGTGACATTTGTGTGACATTTGGCTGACTTTTCCCTCGTATTTAAAGTTATCTAACAGTCTTCTCTCTCTCTCTCTCTCTCTCTCTCTCTCTCTTCCTGTCTCTGTGTCTGCCTGACTGTCTCTCTGTCCTCGCAGAACCCTTTGCAGCGTTTTCTCCTGAAAATCCAGGTGAGTTTGACTTTGTTATGATGTCCTCTCTGGTCTTGCTTCCTGCCCGTTGGTATGCACTAGCCTGGGGTTTTTTTGCTTGGTGGCACTAAAGTTGTCTCAACCGCTAAACAATCAGCCCAAACCAATCAACACGGAGGCTGAGTCTGCTGCAGCAGCCCTGTCTCCTGCGAAATTACATTCCCATACAACTAAACTGCATTCTCCATTACGATTTAAAGGAAACGTTTTTCCTCCTGGATTATGGTCAGTGTTTTAAACACCTCGCTAACGTTGTGAATTTGTACAAAACTACTTCGCTAAGTTTAGGCATCAAAACTAGTTGGTTAGGTTTAGGAAAACATTGTCGTTTGGGTTCAAATAAATATGCTTGGGCGCCCCGGCAGCTCGCCTGCTCCGACCCACGGCCTCGTTGCTGCATGTCGTCGCCTCTCTCCTCCTTTCCTGTCAATCTTCAGATGTGCTCTCCAGTGGTAGGATGTAACTAAGTATATTTATTCAAGTACTGTACTTAAGTACAATTTGGGATTTTTGAAGAACTTGTACTTTACTTGAGTGTTTCCATTTTATGCTACTTTATACTTCTACTCCACTACATCTCAGAGGGAAATACTTTTCACACCACTACATTTATATGACACGTTTAGTTACTTTGCAGATTACACTTTTTAAATCAACTAATAAATTATGATATATTATTAGAGGTTAAACAACCCAGCAATATAAATTAATTCAAATGTGCTCCACCTTTAGCAGCTGCAACATTAAAGTGATGAACACATGAATGCATCATTGTTTGACTGGTTGGTGTAATGTACTGGATGTATATGTGTAATGAGAACTGGTAATGCACATTAATATGTATACTGCTGTTATGAGTTGTATGCTGGGATGTGTGCAGGAAGTTATTTATGTATATATATATATTTCTGAAAATTCGACACAATGAGTACTTTTGGTACTTTGAGTACATATTGATGCTCATACTTTTGTACTGCAGGACTTTTACTTGTAACAAAGTATCTTTACACTGTGATATTGCTACAGTTACTTAAGTAAAAACTCTGAGTACTTCTTCCACCACTTTTGCTAAAGGCAAAAACAGCCAAAAATATAATTGTGAAAAAAGAAATTGCATAACAAAATATAATAAGTATGCTTGTTAAATAACAACCGCGGTCTCCTGTGTGAAAGTAATACGTCAAAAACAAACGTAATCCGAGAGAAAAAAAAACCTTTCTCTCACAAATGTAAATTGAGAATGCAGTTTAGTGTTTGGGGAATGTAGTTTTTTAGGAGACCAGGCTTGCTAGAGCTGTCTGATTTCAGATGAATAAATCTGCATTCATTATTAAAACTGGTGATTCGTGGCATCAGCAGCAGCATGTAGACATCACCAAACAAATACCAAACCCCTCGCTAAAATCTTAATTATCAAATTTGCAAATACCAAATGAATTTCCTCTAACTCAAAGTTGGAAAGGAGATAATTTCAGTAATGTGCTGTTGTGCACAAGTTTTACCTTGTCAGTCTCAGTGGAAACAAAGGATTAGTCTCAAAAGAGCAAACTCTGCGTGCAAGGCAAGCTAAATCAAGCGCACCTCATGGAGGCAGATATTTGAAAAGAGCTACATATTCTCAGTTCTACGCTGCCTGACGCAGCCTGAAGGGTTTTAAATAACTGTCTGCCTCATGAAAAATATTTAGAGCATCCGGGGGGACTCTATGAGATTGATGTTAGTGTTTTGGCATCTCATAATGTCTTCCAATAAGATAAGAGCTTGGCGGTTTCAGTGCGAATGTGATGTGTGTGCACTTCTTCGGCTTTTCTACTCCTCACACAGAGTCTCTAACCCTTGACAAACATGCCCAAACACACACATTAATATCACCACACACATACACACCAGTGTCCCCAGTGGAAAGTAATCAGATAGAGTGACTGAGCAGCGGCAGGCACGGGTGTCTCTCTCTCCTCTCCCCAGCTCGGCTCTGTCTAATGAGTGTGTGCAGTGTGAAGTAGCAGGAGCACGCACCATTTCCCTCTGTAATTATGTGACACGGTCCAAAAATCAGGATGTATTCAGCTCTGCTTCACTCTCCCTAGTTCAATTTGACATTCTCTCGATCGTACGACTCTCCGCATCAAGTTTCGGATGGTATTTGGAATTTAGTTTTAGTTTTTCAATGTCTTCAGGGGTTTTTGCATAGCAGTCTTGGATAGTCGAATAGAGGCTTCTTCACTCTTAGAAGTAAGGGTTCCAGAAAGGCTGAGGTTCTACCCAGAACCATTTGCTTCTGAAGAACCCTTTTTTGAAGAAAGGGCTTTTCAAGGGTTCTTTGTAAGACTAAGGGTTCCATTAAGAACCCTGTTCATCCAAAGGACCCTTATTGGAAAAAAGGTTTCTTTGTAAGAATGAAAAAGGTTCCATTAAGAACATTTTTCATCCAAACACGGTTGATTGGATAATTGATTACACCTCAGGGTAGGGTTCTTTGCAGAACCCTCAGAAGACAAGAGGATTATAGATGAAATCTTTGTCTGCTGTTTTCTCCTTCGATGTGCTTTGAAAGGTCAGCGCACCTAGGTCCCAGTTGAAATTATTTGAACTTTGAGTGCAGCGCACGGTGGTGATTCCGAGCGGTGCGCCACACCGAGGGTAGCGTTCCGTCTAGTCGGCCGGCACCGCTCTCCCCATAGGAAAACAATGGAACATCCAGTGCAGAGCGTTTTTACAGCCCATCATGTGTAGGGGGCTTTAGAAGATGTAAAGATTCTGGATAGAACCCACAGAGAGGGTTCTGGGTGGAACTATTGCACCATAGAAGGGCTCTCTGTAGAACCTCTAATAGGGGGTTCTGGGTGGAACCGTTCACAGATGATTCAAGGTTTAACCCTTGATGTTGGCTTCTAGGTAGAACCCCCTGAAAGGGTTCCAGGTGGAGCCTTTATAAAAGGCACTACCATTAACCAAAAAGGGTTCTCCTATGGGGACAAGCCAAATAATCCTATATGGTTGTAGTTAACACCTTTATTCTAAGACTGTAGTTCAATTTGACCTTCTCTCAATCAGGCAACTCTCCACATCAAGTTTCGGATGGTATTTGGGCTTTAGCTTTTAGCTTTTCAATGTCTTCAGGGGTTTTTGCATAGCAGCTTTGGATAGTCGAATAGAGGCTTCTTGGAAGGTGGTTAGTTGGTTCTTACCAAGAATTTGAGACGAGGGGTTCAAGCCAGGGGCAGCAGTGTAGAGGATCTGTGGAGATAGTCTCCAAGGAGACAGAGCTTGGCTCGAGGAGGAGAGGACTGGCCAGGAGGCTGATGCATGAGAAAGAAGAAAATGAAAAAGCAAGAACAGAGAACAGGATAAATTATATACTCAAAACAAATCTGCCATCTCGAGCCAGCTAAATAACAAATCCCAATCCAACATGGGCTCAGAGAGCTCTCTGGAACATTGGATTCCCATGTGGTGTCCGACTGATTCGTGCATGGTTCTGAGACTTTATCAGGGGGCTGTTTCCTGTGCCAGCGCAAAGCAGGAAGAGGAAGCTCCTTAATTCAATGTGTGTGGGTGCTTTCATAACTAATTATTTTGGCTTTCAAATCGTTTCACACCAAGTCATTCCATCGGAGCTTTGAAAAAAATAATTGCATTGAATTTGACTGGATCAGCCATTGGACTGATTTCAAACCAAATCTCTTGATGATCTTGGTGTGAAAACTTGTCCTCCAACTGCAACCCAAGCTACATGAGAGAAATGGATGCATTTTAATTTGTCCCTTTTTTGGCCTTAGAGATTTATTTTATTTTTTGCAACTGGCATGCTTGTGCATGCTCATATGAGGTGCACGCCTGCTGTTGGTATGATGAAGACCAATAGGGATAGAAAATAGAAAACAAAATGTAGAAAACAGAGGTGTGGACTCCAGTCACATGACTTGGACTCGAGTCAGATTCAAGTCACAAATTTGATGACTTTAGACTTGACTTGACAGAATCAAAAAAGACTTGGACTTTAACACCAATGACTCATGACTTCACTTGGACTTGAGCCTTTTGACTCGAAAATACTTGATACCTTCCCCAAACCCAAAGATTGAAATGTATGTTATTTTAAAAGTGTGCCACAAATCAATTAATTTCCTGAATCAACGAATGTTAATGCTATTCATTCCCAGGGTGTGGACACTTAATTCCCCAGATCCACTTTGTTTGAACCAATCCGAGAGCATCCAATCACGTTGCAGGAGAGAACCATGAAGAAATAATGTTATGTTAATGAGCACCAGTTGTTAAAAAATTATACCAAAGATAATTTTGTTTGTGTTCAAAAACTATGCGGTGGTCAAAAACTACAGTAATTGGAGAATGCAAAACATTGAAATGTTAAAATGGCATTACATTTGGTGAAGAGCACATTGTGATTTGTTTAGGACTCAAATTTCACAGTTTAGAACTCAGGACTTGACTTTGGACTTGTCAGTCTTGACTCGGGACTAGACTTTGGACTTGTCAGTCTTGACTCGGGACTTGACTCAGGACTTGCCAGTCTTGACTCAGGACTTGACTCGGGACTTGCCAGTCTTGACTCGGGACTTGTCAGTCTTGACTCGAGACTTGACTTGGATTTGTCAGTCTTAGCTCAAGACTTGACTGGGGCCTTCTCAGTATTGACTCGGGACTTGACATGGGATTTTTCAGTCTTGACTCAGGACATGACTCAGGACTTGAGACTTACTTGTGACTTGAAAATCAATGACTTGGTCCCACCTCTGGTAGAAAATAAACAAGTGCCACTCCTCTCTTTGCCCGCTGGCCAATGACTCTGTATCTCTCCACCAGGGGGAGGCGTTCCTGTGCCTCCCTTGCCCATCCACTGGTATTACATTATGGCCGCCGGGGGCGCCCTCCTTCTCCTGGCCGTGGCCATCTTGGTCAGAGCCCTCTGTTGCTGCCGACAACACCTGGCCACCAAGAAGAGCCAGCTGTCAGTGGCCTATCACAGCTCCTCACAGTGCTTCCAGTATTCTAACTGGTCTTCCAGTATGGCCGCCCCAGGGGTGGAGCCAGTCCTGACAGTGCGGTTGGACAGCCGGGACCGACACCGTACCCTCTGCTGAAAAGGAGCACTTTAGCCATGTTGTGTTTGGCAGGACGCCAACTTTGTCAGTGGCAGTGTGTGTCGTGATGCCGGATTGACAGAACATCTGGACGAACCCCTCCCTCATTTAGTTGCAAGGGTGATGATGATCCTAAACTGCCAAGTGAAATTTTGCAAAGAAACACTGTGCGCTTTCTCTCTCTCTCTGTCTCATGGATGTAGCTTCGGTTGCTGTTTTCTTCTTTGTTCCATTAAGGAGTGTGCTGTTGACATTTCACACTGTGCTGCTCCCAATGAGAGGACTGAAGTCTGAGGAAGTTGTTTATCCGAACAGCTTGTCTCGGACCATTGAGTGCCGTCTGGCTCCTCATAACCCCAACGGTCCTCCTGGAATGACCCCAGCATGGACACACACACAGACATGTGTGGGCTGGGAAGAGAAGGGGGTCGAGCTGGTTCCGACGCGAGAGCCAGCCAGAGCTGCCAAACCACAGGCTAAAACAAGACCCCTGAGACACGAGGAGCGAGAGAGAGAGAGAGAGAGGAGAAAACTGTTAGGCTGAGAGGCATTCAACATGCTCGCTGTGAAAATGATCTGGAAAGCCCCAGAAAAATAAAGCTCTTGGTATCTCTGTTATAACAACGTGAGATAGCTAAAAGTTGTACCAATGGTGAGGGGGTTGTAACGGAGGAGGGAAAGAAATCCTTCCATTGTGCTTTTCAACAGAGCATGTGCACATTTAAAAACAAAGGAATGCAAATCCATCATACTTTAAGTCCTGCATCACAAATGGAGATAACCAGCTCATTTGATTGAACGTCTTGTCTCCTCCTGATAAAGGCATCAGTCAGTGATGGATGCAGCCGTCTTCAGTGTTTAGTGTTTCATCTTGATTCTCTGGCGTAATAAAGCACGTTGTTCCCACTCCCATTCATGCCGCATACCACCCACTCCCGTTGTTCCCCGTGTCTTTGAGCTGCCCAGATGAAACTCATGCTGAGCCTTGTTGTGTTTTCACTGGGAATATGTGCTTGTTGTTTTTGGGGTTGTAAATAGACACAGCTGTCTGCCATCACCATTTTGATTTATACTCCTACAAATCCCACAATGCCGCTGGACCAGCTGGAAGCCATAAGTGCAGTGTTTTTTCTGCATTTGGAACCAAGATGTCGAGATGCAAGAGCAGAGCTCCAGCTATTGATGGTCCTCCCTCTAGTGCCATAAGACGCCATGAACAACTATTAACTAGGGGTGTCACGATTTCAATTCTAAATCGAAAATCGATTGAAAACAGCTTTCAATTTGACCATATGGCCATACATTCCAAAGAAAATATGACATATCACACTTGATAACATGTAGCCTATCTTTTAAACAGTAACTAAACCACTTTTTTCAGCTGAAAACCAGTGTTGTTGATGTATTCAGATCTAAATCTGGACCTTTTTTGCATATTTGAATTCTACATATTGTGTTATCCTGGTGGCATGTTATGTATATGATGTCAGCTTTCATCACCAAGCAAACAACAGCCATGTTGATACTTTTTTCACATTTTTTTTTAAAGTTCCAGGGTAGAGGCAGCCAAAACTGTGATTTGGTTACTCTTTAAAGAAAAGAATTTCATAATGTGAATGACAGTTGTCAGGGCATAAAACCAATCATCTGTTGATCTTTGCGAATCAACACTCGATAGTCTAACAATGACATCGTGTTAGTGCTGAAAAAAGTTTTAACTTGAAAATGTAATTGAATTGTGCCCTTAAAATCCAAAGTCTAATCGAATCGTGACACCCCTACTATAAACATAAAATAAGACATAGACATATCTGTGATCTAAAAGCCTATTTTATTGTGAAATTTATCCAAACTCTGACTGAGATAGACAAATTGGCACCAATTTCTCTGTCATCAGTCGGTACAGAAGTGGTGAGATTTGACAAGAGCTCAGTTTAACACCCGAGATTGAATGAAATTGAGGTCTTCACTCTGTGGCTTAACAGGCCGTGCTTTCGTGATCTGTCACACCAGCAAAAATCCATCACCGACTAGCCCACGGCTCAGCAGAATGCACCATGATTTGTTGCCACAATTTAGAAGCTGCACTTTTCTCTTCAGAGTGAAAAAGAAGTGTTTTTTGGCACGCTCTCACGATGTGCTTTTAAATCAACTTGGGGGAGGAGGGATTGGACACCCTACTTGGGCCATCTCGACACCGTTATGCTCCAAGCCTCTAATAGTTGTAATTAGTTAATGGACAGATAACATTTATTAAGGCTGCGGTAAGCACTTTTCCCTCTGATCTACCGCACCTCCATCGCCCAATCCGCTGCCAACTTCAGTTGCCCCGGAAACAATATTAATAACGCCATTGGCCATCAAAGACCTCCAGATCTAGACGTTGTGCCTTGCCAAGCAGTTACTCCCACTCCTGCATGCTTGCCAAGAGCTGCAAGCGCAAACACACACTCACAAATGCACACACACACACGAAGTGAAAAGAAAACTCATCTAAAGTATAAGTACACTTGAGCTATTTGGCTCAACTAAAGTGCTGCAGCCATCGCTACTTTTACCACACTTATAATCTTCCAATTCAGACACTCACATACAATTTTTAGTTCACACCACTACTTAAATGTTGCTATTTGTTGCCATTAGTTGTTTTTTTTCTTTGATCATCTTATACACCACTCTTAAACTTGACAGTAACAGTGTTGATGATTTTAATGGTGATAATGATGGGTAATGTTAATTATTTGACGATGTTTGCATCTTTATTCACACAGAATGAACAGTCTTATACCATCAGTATGCTATGTGATGACTGTGTGTTTGACAGGAATGTATCATAATGATCTTTCTCTATTAATAAAGTCATATTTTTCTATTATTCCGAGATTTATGTGTGTGTATGGATGCCAAATCTCTACATGGTCAAAATTAACACCAGTAAATATGAATTTACAATATCCAAAGGGTTATTCATCAGCAAATATTTGTGTGGTGCTGCAAAGTCATAACCAGTGCCACCTGTTGTCGCTCATTGTTATAAAATGTATTCAATTAGAACCAGAAACTGCCAAATGCTGTGCTATATAACAATAGTTATGTGTAGTATTTGCTTGATGCTTAAAGACTGTTTCCTGTTCTTCTCTCTGACAGTTAAGAGACCCAATGAATTTGGAGATGGACGACTTTTTAGTGGCAGAGACGCACTAGGTGGAGGTAAGACACAAGGAACTCACCACAACACCTTTTTGATCAGTAGTGGCAGAATTTCAAGCCGCCTTCACATACAAACATTTTCCCTTTCTCACATGTAGCACACAACAGGAGATTGTCCGTGTCAGGAAATACTCTGTTTGGTTTATGACACGGATTACACCGCAGTCACATAGCCGGTTCATAATTTGGTTCTAAACAACCGGGTCTCTTTTGGTTCCTTGAATTGACAATTTTGCCGTCGGCCCTTAGCAACAGAAGTTCCTGAATGATGTCATCTCTCCAGTTTGACATTTTCAGCATCCTCATGTAAATGACCCTTCTTCTTCACCCTCAGATGTTTGTTTTCTCCCGGTCTAGCAGCATGATATCATCAACACGCACACTCGCTTTCTGTGAATTCTCGAGATTGCCTGAAAATATTGACATGCAGCATGTATGACGGCGGTGCCCTCTAGTGGCCGGAGTAATTATGGTGGGAGCAAAGCAGGAAGTCATGTGACGTCGTATTTAGACGGACAAAGTGACTTTAGTTATTTTTAAGACCTATGTCACGTTCTGCATCACGTGTAATTGCGTCATGTACGGATGCAGTGAAGTGAAGTAATGTAACAAATATACAGATTTTAAACCAAACCACAATCTTTTTTTCTAACCAAGTTGTTTTGTTGCCTACACCTAAACCTAACCAACTTGCATCCGTTTTTTACAACGTTACCGCCGTGTTTAAAACCGTGACTGTTACATTTAGGTATGAGGACGGAAAACGCTCACATGGGTCGTAATAGAGGGTAGGAGCAGACGGCGTATGTGGTCGTATGGTTTGGAGGACTTCTCACACGTGGGCTCAATCGGACATTACACAGACTTTGTAGCAGGGAGTACAGGGAGTTGTCGTGCATGTGTGAAAGTGGCTTTAGTCACTTCAAACTGTCGTGACATTAACTTTTCTCCTCTACTTCTCCTCCCTCCTCCCCGTCCCGTCACAGTTTTACAGTTCCCTGAGTGGAACACAGCGTCCCCGTCATCGGAGCCTCCGGTGACCCGTGTCTCAGAGAAGGACAACTCATGGCTGTACACCCTGGACCCCATCCTGGTCACCATCATCGTCATGAGCTCCCTGGGCGTCCTGCTCGGGGCGGTGTGCGCCGGCCTCCTCCTGTACTGCACCTGCTCCTACAGCGGCCTGTCGTCCCGCTCCTCCACCACCCTGGAGAACTACAACTTCGAACTGTACGACGGCCTCAAGCACAAGGTCAAGCTGAACCAACAGCGCTGCTGCACCGAGGCGTGAGAGGGGGGAGCGCAAAAAGGAGAACGGAACGAGAGCGAGAGCCATTTTGTGAGAAACCTCTCACTATTTTTCTTCATTTCCTCCAGTTTACTTTCAGTTTGCTTCCTTGGTGGTGCGGATCCCTGGACACACGGACAACGAGATTTTTCAGCTCGAATGAGAACTCGGAAAACGCGGCATGGTCCGGTGTTGGTAGTTTTTGCGGTGAAACGAGAGAAAGACTGGGGTTACCCAAATGGATCGTTGCAGAGCGGGGATGTTAGGCCTCAAAAAATATCTACACATATCAATTACAGATTCCTGCTCCACCAAAAGAGAACTGTTTATAAATGCATCTTAGATTTGTAAGAGGTGTAGTTTTGAAGCTGGATACTGTACACTACACATACTGAGTCAGAACACATCGTGTTGGAAAGGTGGTAGGTTAGGAACGTGCTTAGAAAGCGTCTTTTTTGATCACATGTGAACACAGTGGCCTAGAACTTAGCTCCTTTGTGTGGCCCGTTGGCTTTTTTCTTTTTTTTTTTTGTTCCGTCGTAGACTCTGCTACCCATCAGCCTCAGTTATCCTCTTAGTTCCTGACAGTCTGCGGTATTTTTAGTCACAGACGTCCATCGTCTTTCTTGCTCGGTCACTCTCCTTCTGTTTAATGTTTTCGTTCTGGCCTATCGCCAGTCTGTGATGGCAGATAAGT
>JAOVVB010196592.1:0-10956 GCA_028570985.1 Heterobranchus longifilis
GTGTGTGTTTGTGTGTGTGTGTGTGTGTGTGTGTGTGTGTGTGTGTAGGTGGGCTGCAGGGATGCACACACTTGCATGTTTGCCCAAATAGTCAAATATCACAGCTAAGACAAAAATGCCTGTCCCTGAAGTATTTAAAGTTGTGCACTTTGGTGCCAAACGTTCACAGAAGTATGTACAGATATGTTCACTCATGAGGAAATGCTCCCAGGAATCATAAATGGTACAACCGAAGAAGAAAACTTACAAAGGCACAAATAAATTGCAATTGTGCAGAAATGTCTGTGTGAATAACTAATTTAATCTGGAACTGAACTCTGACGCCTTGATTTTTCATGAAGTTATTTTCCAAAGTAAGTAACCCAGTTTAAAACACATCTTAAATTGAGTGACATTACGCTAATGGTCTTATCTTCCTCTTTTTTTTTTTCAATTCTCACAAAAACGTGCACAAGAAACAAATGAGATTATCCAATTTGCAGCTTGTCGTACTTCTTTTAAGGAAATAAAATTCGAAGACAACAAAGTATGACACCCATGTTGCCAGGGAAAGACAAAGCATGTAATAAGTACAATGCATTACACTCACTACATTTGACAGTGACACATAACAATGCTGCTTTCACAATGGTGCTCATTGTATTTTTTTCATTCTTTGTATTTTCTTCTGTACCCTCATTTGCGGTGTAAGATTAATTGCTGCGCTGCTAACAGCAAATCAATCTGTTCTTGTTCACTCGCTCTAATTCATTGTTTATTTAACATGAGTGTAATCTAGTCCTTTGTCAAATGACAGAAAATGGTCCCTTCTTTGTTCAGCAGCACTGACCTTATCATTTTAACTTGTCATATTGGAATACTCATCATGTTAAGAGTCGCCTCACGTAACGAGCCAGTGAGGCAAATTAAATTAATTCGGGGCTACTTTTAATCGTGTTGATGTTTCAAATAACAGTGGATGACAAAAAGGTCTGGATGATGATAGAAACACTAATTGGTAAAAAGATGTTTTTGAGATGAAGGGGATAATTCTTTATATTAAAATATAATAATATTATGATATTTGTTATATAATATTTGACAGTCTGTTTAACCAACCCACCAAATGAGCAGTATTTCTTAAATGTATTATGTGTTAGCACCAGCTAATCAATTTCACAGTAATAATTAGTACGGACCCATATATTATCACAAATACAGAAACTTACCCGATATAACCCATCTGCAGCGCCTCTGTCTCTCTCAGACAACTCCAACTGTTTCTGACGTACATTTTTTTGTCTCTGATCCAAAAGTGCTGGGATCCTGTCTTGTCCAAAGGTTTATGCATGGATTCAAACGCACTATACTTTTAGATTAAAATTTACTTAGTATTCTTTTTTTTAAAGATTATTTTTCTGGTATTTTGCCTTTATTGATAGTACGCATGAAGGTAAACAGGAAAGGGATGAGAGAGAGAGGACGACATGCAGCAAAGGACCGTGGGCCGGAGTCGAACCCACGGCCGTTGCGGCGAGGACTTTAGCCTCTACCACTGGGCCACCAGCACGCCCCAAAAATGTACTTAGTATTTTGAAGTTTATGTGCAGTGACTACATCATCTTTAATAAAATGTATTCTTCCCACAGAGTTAACTTATTACATGAATAATGTGTATATTTTTAAAGTTTTACTTCAGAAATGTTACAAAGCATTATTACAGTTAATTAAATATATATTTTATTACACCAAAAAGTTCTTTTTTTTCCCAGTGTACATCTAATAAGTAACCATACAAAATGTAAATCACTGCTCGGGAGGTCAGCAGCTCCTAAATTGTATTTTACATTTTGTTTCATTTCAGGTTTAGTGGGAAAGTTTAAGATTCTTTTCTCTTTCATCACAAAAGAGGAAGAGGCCATTTTTTTTTCTTTGCAAAAACAGCTTGGTTGGAGTTTTGGAGTGAGTGAAAAAGTCCCTTACAGCATATTTATCGTTTTTTACAAAGCCAAAGAGACAAACGTTGACTGCGGAAGCTCTTTTCCCTTTGTGGTAGGAAGCAACAGAGTTTATGGAAGGTGTGGTTTTAGTTTTGAGAAACACCCCCACCAACAATACCAGTGTTGTGAGAACTACAGAGATATTAAGCCAGTTTTGGGGCCCCTCTATTAAGCCTGGATCCACAAGTGTGTTATTCTCTTCAAGGTTTATGTCTCAGCAGCAATTGCATTAAGTAAAATTCCTGCACACTGATTACACGTGGTGATTCTCTGGTGTCCAGTCTAGAGGTCCAATTTGTTTAATTACAACGTTTTGGGTGTGAATCCAGCCAAAGACGTTTTTCATGTCATCCCGTATGTTGCTCACTATTGTCGACCGAGGCAAAAGTGAAAAGAAGTGTCTTTGTTTTTGCTCAGACAGTTGCTTTCACGAGACATACAGATCTAACCACTGTAGAAGACACATTTTTTTAATACTGTGGATGCTTGCAGCAGCATTGCGTTTGATCCTTGCTTTGAGGAAGAAAAAAAAACAAAGTTTTACTCAATTCCTGCTTGTGGAAAGCTTACTGCCTTGTTAAGAGACGGTGTACTCTGCTGTGCGCTTCTCCAGTCAAGTTATAATAATTAGCTGCAATAGGATGAAGGGAGACTTTTTAGTGTTTAACAAATGGTGCTAGTTTTTAACTCCAGGCAGTTGTGTGATGAATTGTGGCACTGCTGCAGCCTGGTTCGGAGGCTTGCCATATTAAATGAAGAATAGCGAACACGGTGTAACATACCGTAGCTTGTCGTGTGTGTAACCCTCAGAGCTAAAGCATGTGTTTTGACAGGGGGAGAGAGAGAGAGCGAGCGAGAGACATAGACATAGAGAGAAATATCCAGAGATCCAGGTCAGCTGTGAGGCCTCAGCTGGAGTGGAGGGCTACACCTGTCAGCGCCCGGGGGCCTCTCTCTCTTTCTCTATGTCGTCTTTCTGTCTCTCTCTTTCTGTCCAGCTGGACGTGCAGGAGCCTCTCAACCCCCCACCCAAACTCCACCTCCCGGATCCAGGCCAGTTCAGCCCAGCCATGCGTGGCCATCACTGGGAATTCATTCCGGATGCTTCCTGTTCATTGCGTCCACTCCTTTCTCTCTCTCTCTCTCTCTCTCTCTCTCTCACTCTTCTTTCTCTATCTGTCACTCCACCCCCACACAACTCCCCCCATCTACATGTCTTCCTCTTAACTATCTGTCCCATAAACCATCTCTGTTTTCTCACGCATGCTGAAAGCTTATCTCTTTTCTCTCCTTTTTTTGATACTTTTTAATATCTAAATTATGCCCCTTGGTCTGGAATTTAACCTAACTAAAATAACAACAGAGTGAACAAAATTAATTTCCCCTCAAGGGACTAATAACGGTATGCTTTCTTTGTTTCCTAATTCAGATATTTTTTTTCTTTTGGCCTGACCAAGATCTGATTTAAATGCCTAAAGTGTAAACACCAGAAAAAAGGCATGGTACCCAATCACATCACACATGGTATTAAATTCCTATAAAAGTCTTACTGCCGATGTCTGACCTGAATTTAAACACCTACTTCAGAGTGGAGTTACATCCCACGTACCATAGGCAAAGTCTCACTTCTTTCCTGTCACTGGCTGGCAGCTCATTCTTTGTTGGGAAAGCCGATGGCACGAATACCCAAAGTTTTCCTTTTCATTCTAAAGTTTCATCGGGCATCACTGAGGAGTGAACAACACATTCCCACCACTCCTGACTCCTGCTGTGCATCCAAAGCCTCCTTTCAACAGTCAGCGGAGACACCAGCTGGAAACATTAAAACGCTACTTCAACCTCTTTATTCCGATATATACATAGCCTATATTTTTCCATAGTGCCTGGACTGTGAAATTATACAATAACACTATAGTGTTGACTACATTTGATGTGTCAGCAGTGATATGATATGTATCTGCACCAGCCACATACAAGTTGTGTATTGAACACATGATAGACAAAATATCTAATCTGTGCAAAAAAAACCCCTAAAAACTAAAAACAAGACTTAGGTCAAAGGTTATAATCTGATTTTTGGTTTCTCTCAATAACTGCGTCTCAAATGGCAGAAAATCAGACCAACTGCTGCAGGCTATTATATGACTTTAGCTCAGACACAGTGCTAAATGTTTTACAATTCATGAGGATATAACATTAATCTTTGACCAGTCAGTTCACAGCAATACAATTTGGATTCAATCAAAAGATTAAAACACTGCAGTTCATTCATTCAGCCTTTATTTATACTCGAGAGATCACTGAGGGGCGACTCTCATTTACAGTGACATCCAGTCAATTGCAAAGACAAAGATAAACAAAAACAAAACAACAACACAGAGAAGAAGCAATACTTTCATAAAAATAATAGAAAGCCATTCAAAAGTTTTTGATTCAGGAAAATAATTTGATAGATAAATTAGGTTAATTTAGATGTCAAATAAAATACAGTTATGTAAAAATCCCTGGAATTTTGCTATGAGGGTAAACAATAAAAAAGTTTATACTTTACTACAAGTGCAGGACTCCGTGGGGAGTAGCTCTGTCATCAGCACAGAGGATCCTGACAAACCCAATAAAGTGGGCCATGTTTTAGAAAAATGAAAGAGGCAGCTTTCTGTCTGGGCTCATTTTGGCACTGTACAGAAATACCAGTGCTAATTATACCTCAATTATGAATTATATCCTAATTTTTTCATATTAAAACAGGAACTTAACAAATGTTATCAAACCTTTCCATTGCTGTGCAATAACATTTGAATGGCTTATGTATAATTACATGCATTTCTTTTCATAAAATGTTAGCAGTATTCAGTCTGTCATGATATATAGATGAAGCACAGGGATTACATCACTTCTGTGTGCCACCTGATTTCCCATTCCAGAGTCCATTAACTCTTCTGCTATAAACAGAAATGCTAAAATGTGTGTGTTCTCTCTCTCTCTCCCTCCTTGTAAGCACAACATCCCTTTTTATTTATTTTTATTTATAGCTCCACCTTCAATTTGCTTTCTCCTAATGGAGAACGTGTAAAAAGAAAAGATATTGCACACACAGGATAAAAGACAGATAACACTAATGGATTTGCTTGAACATGATAGCAGTCAACTGTCAACCTGCAATAAAGTGTGCAGTGTAAAAACGTGAACATGGTTTAATGCTCTATAGCTTGTTCTGTGGTACAATTGATTTTCGGATAAACGGCTTGCCAATGAGTCGCACTGGCATTAAAAATAAAACAGCAGGCAGCTGCTGTCAGTTTCTTGTAAACTATAGCATTGGTATTTCTGTTTGGATACCTGAAAGGTGTCCTGGCTGGTTTATGCTTTGTACAAGCTTGTAAAAATCTGCCATTTAACCTCACTGAATCTCCATTTTTGTCCCGCAGCAAAGATGGAGCTGAGGGTTGAATAACAGTAAGCATATTCTCCTGCTGCACTCACACCACATCCTATCCTACACGCCGACTACTGAATTATTCAACTGTTTGTACCTGTGAGGCAAGCAGGCCCTGTTAAGGGCTGCCCCGGTATGATCTATAATTAAATATAATGCAACATGAAAGTGCATAAGACATGAGACTAGGGTTTGGACAAGTCACTCAGACTTCCTGCTAGTTATCCATTTTGTGCCAGTGCATATGCTGACTGCAGCTGTTTTTATTTTTGAGTATTTATTTTACAAGCTTTTTCAGCCTTGTGCACACTGTAATGTTTTTTTTCTCTCTCCTTTGCTTGGCTACTCTCTGAGTCAGTGGTCTTGAATGTTTGCTATCAGCGGCTGCCGTTTGGAGGGCAATAAGATCATGTCATGTTTGATTATGCTATTATTGTCTCGATGTTCTCTAAGCACACAGTATTACACTCAATAGGGCCCTTGTCTCTTGCAGTATGTTTGTTTTGTTGTCTCTCCTAGCAGCTCAATCATAAAGACTTTCAAAGCTTAAACACTCAGAAATTATCCTGCTGTGCATTTACAAATATGACCGTGACAAAACCGTTTAGAGGCTCTCTAAATTGACCATTTGGGATCCATAAAATCCAACATCCGTCCATTGTTCCCAGCGAGTGTCCAACTCTCCCAGAGGTAGATGCAAACAGTTACCTCAACCATAGTCTGGCGGGCTTACAGAATAGTTCCGGGATAACGCCTAATTTCCAGGAAGTCCGTGTCTGTGTTCCCGTTTCCAAAGTCCCTTCACTACGAGAAACAAACAACAATCTCTGAGCTATCAACCTGCACGCTGAAAATGACAAGATATGAAGATTTGAATCGAGTAATAAGGCAGGCCTGCTCTGTCCTTTCAGTGATGATTGTAAAGATTTACAAAGAATATGTTTACAACATTTTTGTGTTCCACCGAAACAGATTTCCTTCCAATATTATTTTGCAGAGGCACCGTCGGGGCGTGGCGCCGCCCAGGATGATTGTGATTGGTTTAAGGAAATACAAACAGGCTGGGGAGTTTTTTTTCACTATCCAGGAGTGAAAGTGCATTCAATCCAGACTTTCCCCCAGCAGCACTGTGGAGATAAGTCTACTACACGAGACCACAAGTTATGGTGTTGGGCAGAAAAGCGTTTTTGCAGATTATTATGATGCCACAGTGAAGTTGGCCTTTGACCTTTTGGGCATAAAATGCTATCACATCATAATTCGTGTTATACATTTGTGTGAAGTTTTGTCATGACAAGCGCAGGAATTCTTTAATTATGGCTAAGAAACATGTTATGTGAGGTCACAGTGACCTTGACATTTGACCTCCAAAATCTAATCAGTTCATCCTCGAGTCCAAGTGGATGTTTGGTCCAAATTTGAAGTAATAACCTCAAGATATCACGTTCACAAGAATGGTATGGACGGACGGACGGATGGACGGAGGGACAGAGGGACGGAGGGACAGCCTTTAAACATAACGCCTCATGCCACAACTCTCGCTGATGTGGAGGCATAAAAAGACATGGAAATCCCACTTTTTACAATATGGGACCTTTAATTAATTAAAAATTATATTATTTATTGCCTCCGTTTTAGGATTTATTTTTACTTTACAAGTGTAGTTCAAAATGTGCTTGTTTGGAACGAGCGATTTCTTGGCCTCTGGTATTTCTGCTTGCAGCTTTCTCGAGAACCGATCATCCAAACTTCACACTCGACGCTGTGCTTCCTTGTGTCCTGAGCAACACACCTGCCATGACACAGTTGCATCCCCTAGCAATGTTTGAGTATATGCATCATTTGCTAACAGCTAGTTATTTGGGACCAGGCTATTTACAACAACGCTGATGCTTGAATGTTTGAGTTTGCTTCACTAGCTGTTTTCCTATTCAATTGTCAAGCGAATTTTAAGGCATTACATTTTTTTAGATATTCAATTTTATGGATTTAAGTGTATTTCCATTAACTGGTTTGGAGTGAATAAACTCGGCTACAGTGTAATTTGGTCAGAAGTTATAGGCTGTAATCTGCCAGTAAACAGAGTAGAGGTTGCAAAACGGGAACAAAACAAGTCACCATGCAATCTAACCTCATCTACGAGAGAAAAATGGAGAGGGGTCTTCAGGAATTAGGTACAATTGGACATGCTTTAATTGTTCTTTCATGTCCGCTCGTATTGAGCATGTTTCACACTGTCCAGAGACAAAGACACGTTCTGGGAATGTCCGAGAAGATACTGATGCAAACAGCTGATCAGTCATGTGAGTTAAATGTCTGCTACGTCAGAACTTACTGGACAAAGGTGTTTCCATATCCTTCTGAAGGAAAGTAAAGCCTGGCTTGTGGTGAGGACAGGTTCATTGATTTCTAGATTTACAGATGTATTTCTTACTTTACTTGTTTTTGTTTCATTTAAATACTGTCATTATTAATATATTCATATCTTTGTGTATGCCAATTCTATTTCCTTTGCAGGGGTCTGGAGTCCATCCCAGCATGCACTGGGCAAAAGGTCAGGTAGACCGTGGACTTGTTGCCAGTCTATCACAGGACACTTATGCCCCATTTACACTTGTCATTATAAGTATCTTGTACCTGTAAATCAGGTTCAGCCCCACTCCAGTCCAAAGGGGGTGCTACTGCACCAGGAGCAGCTAAAAACACCAGAAGAAGAATAACTTTGGTGAATCCCATGAATGGACTTCAACCGAAAGAAATATTTTTCTCGTCTTCAGAGGCTATAAGATGACTTAGTATAAAGAGCGACAAATCCGCATAGAGAGTAGTAGAAAGAGCGACAAAGTCTGCATAGAGAGTAGTATAAAGAGTGACAAAGTCTGCATAGGGAGTAGTATAAAGAGCGACAAAGTCTGCATAGGGAGTAGTATAAAGAGCGACAAAGTCTGAATGGGGAGTAGTATAAAGAGCGACAAAGTCTGAATGGGGAGTAGTATAAAGAGCGACAAAGTCTGCATGGGGAGTAGTATAAAGAGCGACAAAGTCTGCATAGAGAGCAGTATAAAGAGCGACAAAGTCTGCATGGGGAGTAGGATAAAGAGCGACAAAGTCTGCATGGGGAGTAGTATAAAGAGCGACAAAGTCCGCTTAGGGAGTAAAAGTAGTATAATGCATCACAAGGAGGTTGGGGAGGTGGAAGGGCCACGACTTTTTGAAAGTTACGTAGGCTACATTAGTTAACCTTCTTACCTAACATTCTTCACTAACGCCACAAATGTAAGTTACGTAACAAATAGTTATTTTAACCCAAGCCATGAACTTTTCCTGAACCTAACCAAGTAGTTTTGTTTGAATTCACAACGAGACTATCTTGCATATTGACAAATGAGGCCAAAGGAACACCCAGAGCGTTAAAAACTGCCGCCAAGAGGTCCTGACAAACCTGCTGTATTTATCGAGTTAGGAGTGACAATGTGTTGCTCCCTCACACACAGATCATTCAATGGTTGCACTTATCAAGGATCAGATGGGTACTATACACAAACATATACACCAGGGTCCGATACTGTGCTCATGTACTCTTACTTGTACTCGTAAAACTACTCCGGTACTACCGCAGCCGATACCACAAGACAACGTCACATCCACCTCTCACACTTGCCGCAACGCCGGCAGTGCAGAGATATTGTAAACGATGACAAAAGTAGAGCAGACTGCAAACTAGGCTTGGGTACGTACTTGGCAGGTAACAGGTTAGCCTACCGTTAGCTAATAGCTAATAGATTAAACACAGTTAAAAAGCTTTAAGCTAAACAACACTGTGCAACAGCAGGTAAAGACACAGCTAACAGTTAGCTCATCACGGAAACAGCAGAACTGTAAAATCCTCCTGCTTCCCTGAAGCTACCGTGTCGCTGTGGTAACGTGTCTTCCCCGTGAGTTTTGGAAACAAACAATGGACAATAAAGCAGCATGTCGGCACTTCATGGTGCTTTCAAGTGCAACTTGGAAAGTCATGCTTCATTCAGGTAAATAAAAAAATCTGAGTAACTCAAGCTGTTGTTGTACATTTCCCTTCTGCCATCAATTTGTTCCCAATTGACTGGTGAAATGATATTGTTATTATATTTTTAAATATATTTAAATATCAAACATAATATGGCAGTTATATCACACTTGATACCATGTAGCCTATCTTTTTAAAGAATTCATTCAGGCACTGTTTGTTTCAAAAGACAAACAAATAATACCCAACTCTAGTACTCTAGTATCGGTACTCTGTATCGGAAAGTACCCAAATGTAAGTAATTGTACTTGGTTTGAAATATTCACACATACAGGCAATTTAATGTTGTCAATTAACCTAACCTGAATTGTCTTCCGTTATGTATTTCTAATGTATTCAAACTTTATTTATTAAACCAATTGATCTAATAAATCATGTTTGAGCCGACAGAAAAAAAACAGAGGAACCAAATATTCTGTGGATCCACAGACTTAAATTCCATATTAGAGAGAGAGGAGATGTATTGGCCATGTAGCTTAGCACAGCAGCACAGTACACGAGTAGTTTCTTAAAGTACATCATACTGTACTTGAGATTTCAGTTCTGTAGCGCATCAGTAGAAGCATCACAGTTTTGGAATAATCTCTCAGACATTCAACAGGCCTGAGAATCCTCGGCGGAGCCTCGGTCAGATATCTACACAGGAAAAGCACAGAGGGCGACTGGAGGACGACGGGACAGGCAGCCAGTGGTGGGCTGGTTTCCATGGCACCTGAGAGAAAGACCTTTCTACTCCAGGCCCCGGGTCACACCATGTGATGAGGTTGTGCAGATAAATCCTCCCTTTCATCTCGCTCAGGCTTCTGGCCTGTGTGGAGGCAGCGCTAATGGAACGGATTCATACACATAACCCTCTCTTTGATTCTAATATGACTGGACTGAAAAACAAATGCATGGGTGCTCCATGTCCACTCTGTTTTCAAACATACAACACCGCATGTATGTACAGCAGTGACAGTAGGAGAACAGGCAGGAGGCGACTCTTTAGCTACAGTACTACCTGTGTTTTTTATCTAAATGTGAAAATATTTTGCCTCTGTGTAACATTACCATTAAGTCACAATGGCTGCAAGTGAGATTACACTCAACCTTTACATGGATATATACATTTAGGATAAAGGGGCTTTCACAACGTTGCATGGCAACCGCCTTGACAACCGCCTACCTGCAAGAGGGTTTCCCCAAAAAGCAGCTCCTGCTGCCCGGCAGCAACCACCAGAAGTAGAGATGCACCGATTTCAATTTTCTTGGCTGATTCGAACTATAATGAACTATAATTTAAAGATCTTTGTGTTTTTCTATATTATCATGAGTTAAAATCATTCAAAGTGTACTTTAACATAAATAAAACATCATACAAATGATTAGCTGATCAATCAATGTAAAAAAAAAAAAATTGCATTTGGTCTCATTTATATGCATATGGAATATGATGCACTATCCCAAACAAGATTTTGCATAGGGCCCCCAAAAAG
>JAOVVB010196603.1:0-10956 GCA_028570985.1 Heterobranchus longifilis
GCCAGGGCGGACTGCGCTCGAGCCGCTTGAACAAGCTAGCGCACCAGGTTCTGCTTTGGGCACAGGACAAGCTCCTATCCCTCAGGGCGATTTACATTCCTGGGCATATGAATGTGGGAGCAGATTTGCTGTCCAGACAAGCTGTGGCTTCTGACTCTCAAGATGGTTTTTCTTATGGCCATTACTTCCTTGAAAAGAATTGGAGATCTGCAGACTTTGTCAGTCTCCCCATCCTGCCTAGACTTTGCCCCTGGGTTAGTCAAAACTATTCTGCATCCTCACCCGAACTATGTCAGAGCAACACAACCCTGGGGGCCCAGACACTTGCAGTGCGGTGGCATTGGTATTCTCGTTCCCATAGTGTTTTCACGCAGCATCGAGTGTAGCTTTTGAAAGGGAACGTCTCCGGTTACTTTGCTGTAACCCTGTTCCCTGAAAAAGCGGGAACGAGATGCTGCGCTCCAATGCCGCACTATAGGCGTGACTGGACATTCTTTCAGACAAAGATGACCTGAGGATGTTTCCAGGTTAGAGCTAATTATAACCTCCAGGTGTATCTGATCAGATGACGTCACCTGACAGAGGTTATATAAGTTTTTGGTGTGTTTGACACACATGCTTCAACAATCGGTCAACAGAGACCTTTTTCCCATAGCGTTTTCACACAGCATCTTGTTCCCGCTTTTTTAGGAAACAGGGTTACAGTAAAGTAACCCGAGACGTTCTCGATAAACAGCATTAACCTTTAACTCTAGTTCCTAGCCATAGCCACAGATTCCATGCTAATAAAGCCAGAGAAGGTCATGATCCAATGCACACACTCTGATGAAGACACAAAGTTCCTACTGCATCCTAAGAGATCAGAAAATGCAATGGGGCCAAAATGGGAAACAAGTGCATTTATCAAGTTTACACTAATTCCTAGAAATTACTGTGTCAAGTTCTCAATGTACCTATCATGCAGTTACATCATGCATTTCCTGTCACACACATGATCAAACAATCACCAGGTCAAATAAGATTGAACCAAGTTATTACAAGGAGGATGTTTCAAAACGTTTGGAGATTTGCGTGCAACAGATCCGGTCGCTTTCTGAATATGTCCTCCCTCAGGTGCCATAAAACCTGGCAGTAGAATTCGCCAATTGATGGTAAAAGTTCTTACTGCATTCGTGCAGTTTTTGTGTGAGGGGGGCCTCCACTGTAAAGACTGTTGCTCCGTCTCAGGGTTATACCCATAGTTTCGTCACCAGTAATGATCCTTGACATAAAGGGCCATTCATGGTACTGTACACTGCCAGAGTTCTTGGCAGACTTTGATGACATGTTCCTTCTGCTTCTGGGTCAGCAGCCTGAGGACAAACTTGGCAATTTGACATTTTCGGGGTTTAAGCTTGTTGAAGGTCTTCTTGATCTCTCTTGGTTTTCCAGTGATGTTGTTCTTACTCTGAAGCATGCATTCCACTTAAAACACCTCAAACAACTCACTGCAGGATCATCATAAACTTGCCAAAACATGTCAAACATCTCAGTGTGAGATTTGCACAGATGTGGTAATGCACATTGTTGGAATATCCCCAGCTGCACAGCTCCCAATGTACACAGGACAATGTCTTTTGGCACACTGACATATGAAGGTCAGTGCTTCCTGTGTGTGCCTCCTGTGCGTGCAACCATGTGTTGCCATCCGTTGGCGTGTTAGAAAAATAGTCTCAAAAATTGTATATATCCGATCAGATTGAACTGTGCTCTTACCAGGGTTGAAAAGTGCCTGTCAGTGAAGTCCCTAAGGGGTGTTAGTTACACCATTAGCTGGTCAATACTATCAATACTTAATCCTTATTAAGTTCTTCCTAAGTCTTGCTTTGACCATGTCCTTACCTGGCTTTTACAGTATTTTAACATGTTCATTAAAGCATGGCAGCTCCACATCAAGGGAGACAATACTCGGTCCTTACTGATTTTGACTGCGTTCATGTCAATGTGGTACAATTTCTTATTGAGTTTATGCAGTTTATGTGTAAGGGGGGTTCGCGTTTGGGAAACGGTGGCTTAACCTTCTGTTCATTGATTTCAATTTAGGTATAACCAATAGTTAACCTCAAGTCTCCATGTCACAGTAATTTGTCTACCAAGTTCTATGTCAAAAAAGTAAAGACTGATTTCTAGTTTATGATGCAAAAGTAGGAGATGCAGCATCAAGTCCTTATTTTCTATCTTCTGATTTTTATTTCTAGCTTATGCCAAGTCAGGTGTTATAAACTCAAACAAATGCTGCTTCTTCAGGACAACCAGGGCAGCAAACACCTAAGAGACAGGACAAACAGCACACTGCTGTATCCTGTATAGGAAATCGGTGGTGTGGTAAACTTTGACTTTAACCATACAGAGATTATTTTAATAAATCAGCAATCAGCAATGTAACCCGAAGAACACAAGGTGTGTTACTGTACAAATACAGATGTTACTGTTGTTACTAGCAGTATTAGTATAGCAGATTGATAGATAAATAGATAGACAGACATTAGTCAGACATGCCCTGCTTTATCGTTCCCAGCACAGAGATCAGGCTATAAACCACAATTACACTCGGGCTAAGTGCCAGCGCTCTGTGTATGATAGCTCAGCCTTAATGAGCACTGCTAAGGGAAATGAGCAAGCACATCATTAACGCTCCACACGGACATCATTTCATCTCCAATGTCATCTCTCTGTCACTAATTGGTAAGTCAAGCTCCGATTACAATGATTACCAGGTCTTGTCCATGGCAGAACGCTCATTATCTTCTGAGCTTGTAGCAGACAGGTAGGCATCTACACAAGCTAATTCTCTTAGTGCAAGACCTGCTGGGAAATCAGACACCAGTTCCCAGTTTGGTAATTAGCTTAGAACCTAATCTTAAACTGGTTACACTAGTCTGAACATAAATCAGGGTGGAATGCAGCTCCTGAACCTGAGATACACCTGAGTGAGTTTAGAACCAGGATTTGGTGATTTGTTGAGTCTGCAGCCTGAAAGCACAGTTATGAAGCTGCAGAGAGAGAAAAAACGCTAACTCGAAGGCTGTTCTGGCGCTACTGAGACCATGTGCATCGCTAACAATGTGTTGATAATTTATTACGCAGCAGCTTGACGAAACTGCTGTGGACATGCAAAGGCACAAAGCCATGTGGAAGATTCATCTGTTATAAACTCATTATTTTACCTGAAGCCACACAGACGGGCTGTAATATGATTAATTACTTACACACATACAGAGAGAGCGAGAGAGAGAGAGAGAGAATGCTGAGCTAATATATTTTGTGTGTTAGATTTTTCTGAGACGTTTAACCCCCTGACTGTCAGATTCTCATTGTTTACTCTGATGTGTGCAGTATTTTCTCTGGACATCAGAACAATAAGCTGCTCCTAAACCACAAACCAGCGGTACATCAGTCGGCTCAGAGAGAAGAGGAGCAGATCACTGTACTGTGGTATTATTCTCTTTCTGATTTTATCAAATTAGTTTTTCACTTCTATCCAATCACATAAGCAGGATTGAGCTAATAAATAAGCAAAAAATAAAAAAATAAAAAAATTTACTAGCCAACTAATCAATTAAATAAGTAAGTAACCAACCAAACAAATTGACGTCTGAAATAACCAAACAACAAACAAGTATTTAAACATGACAATAAAAACCACCACCAAAACCACCAACCAGCCAAAAGATCAAACTCATCATTTCAGCAATGTATAGAGCAATAAACCAAACAGTTAACCTACCAATTTAAATCATTTAACAGCTAATTAAACAATAAACTAACCACTTAAATTAACAATTTGAAAACAAAAGAACAAGAACAAAGTATGTAATCAAACTAACTTATCCAATAACAAAATAACCCCTTAAGCAATTTAAGAACGCACTAATCAATCGAACAACATATCAGCTATGCAAGCATTAAATAAACCCACAAACTAACAAAATAATTATTTATTCAATCAATCAACTAATCAATTAACAAAATAAACAATCCATTCTAACAACCAAGAAGCAACAAAGCAAACTCATCAAGTAAACAATCAAGCAAACAACAAACTAACCAACTATGCACTTTAACAACTAATCAAACAACAAACTAATTAATTAAATCAACAGCTCAATAACAAAAGAATGCAATTAAACTTACTTATGAAACAACAAACAGAAAAAAAAACCCTGGAGAGCACCTTGCACACTTAAATTCGGTTTTTAAAACTGGACTTTATCGGGGACTTTATTTCCCAAAGTGCACCTCTGTCACACGGTCAGATTGTCATTACCTGTAGCCTGTTCAGTGTATAAATATTCCTGAGATTAGTGTTTTAGTTGTCTCGCATCTGATCTCTTCATATACTGTTTTTGGTATCAGTGGTTTGTTATTCACATTGTCCCATCATGTTCTAGCTTTCATTTTGTTTGTTTGATATTAATTGAATTAATTAGTCTAGTCTTGAACTAATAAGTCTCAACATCTGCAAATATGCCATGCAAACATCCCTCCTTACATGACAAAAAAATAACTAATTAACAAGTTTGACAACTAAACAAAAAACCAATCATGTAAGCATTAAAAAAGTCCACAAACTAGCAAAACAACCACAACCTTTACTCAATCAAACAATTAATCAATTAATCAAAAAACTAAGTAATTAAACACACAACCAGTCAACTGGTCAACCAACCAGTCCCAAATGCTCGGTCTTAAGACTTGGTTGCTTGTGTCACTTCAAATCCTGTTTGGTCACTGATGGAAACATTATGTATGATGAATACTCTGAGGACTAACCAAACACACACACACACACACACACCTGTTCTGGCATGCTTAAAGGTCACTATAAATCACAGTCCTGTTTATCTGCTTGCTCTCTGCAGCCTTCCACCTGAGTCTGGTCAACTCGGACTGCACACGACCCCAAACACTGTCGCTTCACTTAGAGGGATTGTAATACCATTTAAGATTATTTTAGCTTACAATGGACAATATCCTAACACTATAACAGGAAAATTACTGTCTGCACCTCAGATTATACTGGAGGAATCTTTAACTATAGATGTCAAATTAAAAAATATCTATGTTTTACTTCCATCATCCATCAGCATAGACATCAGCTCACACATAAAAAATAAAAAGTGCATTATGATTACCTTATGTATTATCAATTTAAAACAAACAATACTATACAACTGTAGTGAGATAACAGTAAGCTTTGGTTGCTAAGCAACATAACAGACAACAATGGCTATGCCCTATGGACAGAATGATTAGCCGATCAGATTTTAGAAACAAAAACCTTTTTCACTGTTACTACTACTGTACTAATGATAACTATCATAATAATAATAATAATAATAATAATATACTTTGTTTGTCAGTTTGTAGCTTGTCAGTCATCTCTACATCAAACTCTCAGTTCTTGTGGCTTCACATCATGTGATCCAGCAGCAGAATGACTCAGGGGAAGTGTTTCTGTTCCCACACTTCACTCCAAATCTTTCAGATGAGTGAAATAAGTGAATGAGGAACATCTCCAACTGTTCACCATCTGCCTCCTGATTCTGAGTCTAACAGCAACAGACAGAACATCAGGCACCACTGAGCTCTGAGCAGAGTCTACAGACAAACACTGACACAGGGGATTCTTTGTGTTTCAGTTAAACACTGACATGGGGGGATTCAATCAAATGATGACAATTTATTCAAACACCGACTCTCCTGAGTCAGTCAAACACTGACTTTACTGATCCAAACACTTGAATCTTTTGAGTCGGTCAAACACTGCTGCATGATTTAATCAAACAATTACATGAGAGATTCAGTTAAACACTGATTTAGTGTTTGATGAACGATCCTTTATCTTTACTTAATTACATCAGGTAGAAAAATAAACACCAAAGAATGGCCACTGAATTAGTCCAAACTTTTGACACATCCTGTATGATAGTCAAACTTCTTAATTGTTCGTTCCTGATGGAAGTGTGTTTCTGTATGTTTTCCCTTCCTTCTTTTGGCCAAACTGGTGATATCCCATGCCACACCATAGCGACAGAAAAGTCTCAAATAAAGGTCTTGGAAAGGACCCAGTAAATCATATTGATGCTGAACAGAATGGAAGTCTGAGATTAAACGTCAGCAGGATTCCATGAGGCGGACAGGAAATCAGATTTCCACGCAGTTTGTGTGTAGAGCTGATTCATACGGTAGACGTATTTTCTGCATGCGTATGCAGTTATGGTAAGAGTTAATCAGTCAGCGACCTCCACCCCACTGAGGTTGCGGACAGAGATTAAGGAAGCTGGAGGTACGAGATGAATGATTCTTTCATCAGCACACACGCGTTTGATTAGACTGAGATGATTACGCGGCTGCAGTTTACGCTACAGTACAGCTGCAGAAGACGTCTGTTTATTCCGTCCTCTTATCCTGTGATGGAAATTATGACGTGAAGAGCTGACATGAGAAACAAACCTCTCATAATCAGAGAATACACTCACATCCTGTGGCTAGAACCATGGATCCGCAAATTCTCCATTCTGATTGGTCAAGAGGTGTTGATTTGTTTTCTAGAACAGCAGCTCAGACAGTGGAGCAGGTTTATATTAAGACACTTGTTCTATTCTAATATGCCACCATATTATATGTTTCTATGGTAACAGCTCATTCACAGGGACTTGAATGACAGATTGAAAAACTTGTGTAAACGTTGATATGGTGAAGTTTTCTGTAAGGAGATGTGTGGTGGTTGTATCTTATCATCATCATGTCCATGATTTATTACTTTAATTACAAGAGTTTTACGACATATACACCTAATCCTGAACTAATCCTGCTTCCTGTTAGCGCTGCTTCTCCAGCTGAGATATTAAAATTGAACTTTAACCTCTAAAACAAGTGAAAATCTGTTAAGGGTTCATATAAGAGTAAATATTGCCCCCTCTGTTCTACCCTTTAGGGAGGTAAATATTTAATGGTGCCTTTTCCATCACTAGAAAACAGTGAAATCAAAGGTCACGCCTTCCCTCAGAACACAATAACACCAACATGAAAAGGTGATGAAGGTATAAAATATGGCTTCAGCTCTCGGGCAAGTTCACCGTTTTTTTTTTTATTGGAAAAGTCAGGTTAATGGTAGCTGCTTCATCTGGCTTCGACTTGTGTGTGTACTGTCATGCTGCACAAACCAACATCAATTGTCTATCAGTTACACACTATACGGGTATAAATTGTGTTAGGCAAGATCCATTACATCACTGATCCTTAATGTTATGATGTATTTATGAATCACCCAGGACTCCATTACAAACTGTTCCAGACCAATTTGCTATGAGTTGTCAGAAAGTGTCAAGAACTGCTACTATTTCCCTAAGACTCAAACTGTCATGGTTTGCTAAATTGTCTTGGTGATAAAAGTTTAAGATTTTTAGAGTTTGTCATTCATGTCAAAATCATGGAAATTCAGCATATTTTGGACTCAATGCTCCATTACAAAGCAGCTTAGCAGGTTGGTGCTCTGGGTTACTGAACAGAAGGGTAGTAGTTTAAACCCCAGCACCAACAAGCTGCAATGTTTGAGCCCTTGAGCAAGGCCCTTAACCATTTCTGTTCCAGGGCTGTATCACAGCGGACCCTCTGCTTTGACCCCAGCTTCCTAACACACTGAGACGTACAAAGAGAATTATCTCACTTTGATATAAAACATATGGGGCAGTGGTGCCTCAAACAGTTAGGGCTTCTGAGTTCAAGTCCCTGTACTGCCAAGTTGCCATTAATGAACTCTTGAACAACACCCTTAACCCTATCTGCTCCAGGGGTTCTGTATCCTGGATGAGACTGCGCTCTGATCCAAGCTTCCTAACTGGGATCTGCAAATAAATAGGTAAGGTACAAATGTAACAAATAACTAAATCCTAATCTTTTAGGGAGGTAAATAATTTCTACACTTATACTGTATATATAACAAAAAAAGGCTTGATCCTTTACAATCCTGAGATCACACCAGTTAGGGATCAAATTCAGGATTCACTAAAGCCCCCTAATACTTTTGCTTCATTTCTAAATGAATACACACCATCAACTAACGTGAAAAGTGGGCGTGCAAAAAAAGAATGTCAAATGTTACTTTGGTTATTGCACAGGATTTTATTTATTTTTTTGTATAGACCATACAATAACGAGAAGGTATTAATTTGAACACACACACACACACACACACACACACACACACACACACACACACACACACACACACACAGCCTCTTTGAGAACAGATTCATTTCAAGAACTCATTAAGTAATTGGGCACTATAATATCCTGTGCATAATGTTTTAAACTTCAGAACATTCTACCAGTTTTAGAGAAAAATGAACCCTCATGTTTCTAATAATCGAGTAAACAACACTTGTATTAATGATACGTTCATTCAAACATAACTGCCAGTCAATCAATCAATTAATCAGTCAGTAAACTTTTAGTTATTTATTAAAGCTTTTCATTCCAGACTTTTCCACTCATAAAGCAGTTTAGCTAACGTCTTTTGGACCTTGTTTTTGAGTTCTGGGTTGGATTAAATCTGCTCAATACTAATACAAACATAATAGTTTTAATATTACGGGGTTCAGGATTTTTACCACTGTAACTTAATTAATAATTTAATCATGCATTTTCAAACCTCACTGTTTTGCCACTTATCCTGTACAGGGTCATGGGAGGCCTGGAGCTTATCCCAGGAGACTCAGGGCACCGGATGTGGTGCCAAGCTACAGCACCACACAGCGCAAGGATGCATATACTCACACACACTACGTGTAATTTGGAAATGATAATTAGCCTGATCTGCATATTGTTGGACTGGAGGAAACCTCACCAAGCACGCGGAGAAGATGCAAACTCCATGCACACAGACCCGAGGCGGGATCGCACCCTCGGCCATGGGGGTGTAAAGCCACAGTGCTAACCACTAAACCGCTGTGCCGCCTTGTTTTTAACTTTTTAATCATGTCTTTAAATTACAACATTTTTATAACATTAATTCCCACATCTGGCTTTGCGTGGTGTGGAAAAATAATAAACAAAACTGGAGGTTAATGTGTGATGAGTAAGTGATGGGTGCGCTATTGACAGGTTAGTCATGAGTTAGTGATGAATTAGTGATGAGTTAGTGATTAGTTGACAGTGAGTTAAAAGTAAAAGAATGATGAGTGAGTGGTAACAGACTGATAAGTTAGTGGTGGGTTAGTGATTAGTTGAGTGATGGGTGAGTTAGTGGCAGATTAGTCATGAGATAGTGGTGAGTGAGTAGTGAGGTAATGATAAGTTAGTAGTGCGTTAGTGGTGAGCTATTGGTAAGCCAGTGATGAGTAAGTTAGTGGCAGATTAGTCATGAGTTATTAATGAACGAGTGAGTGGTGCGTTAGTGATGAGTGAGTGGTGCGTTAGTGATGGGTTAGTGATGAGTTAATGGTGAGTTAGTAATAAGTGAGTGGGGAGTTAGTGATGAGTTGGTGATGAGTTACTGATGTCACTCACCAGCACGTTGCCCTGCATCTTAGCCGTCTCTATCAAACTCTTCTCTTTCATCATGCCTCGGGTCTGTCCTGGTTTCTCTCCTTCCTCTCTTCTCTCCCCCGCTCCTCTCACGCTTCCTCTCAGCTCTTTTATCTCTGTGTCTCTCTTTGATGTTTAAATCACAACACGCTTTCCGAATCCGTTAGTTCTCACGTGGAATGTGTGACAGGAAGCTCCGCGACACACACACACACGCACACACACACTCTGCACATCTGTTTTCCTGCCAAGCGATTCCCCTGCAAGCAACAGCAGTGTGGAGTTGACAGAGCAGAGCGGAGCAGAGCAGTGCGCGTGCAGTCCCGCTGCATAATGATCCCAGTGATGACGGAGTAGAGCAGCTACCGCCCCAAAAAACACAAATAAATAAATAAATACATAAAAACAGCAGAATGTTGTACCTTTAATGGACTTTAACTCCACCTGCATCCTGTTACATCCTGGATTCTGAGCTGTGGCTTTTGGTGTAGGAGGATAAACACACACTCAGGGATATGCTATTATGGAAAAATAATACATTTTACCTTGGTAACATTAACCCCAACCAGTCACTAATGATTGTCCTCTAACAGCACCACACATGACATGTCGGTGCTTACTTACAGCAAGCGTTGCTGATTTTTTATTTTATAATAAATGTAAAAAATGTAAAACTGCAGTAAACATGTCAACTACTCAACAGTGTTAAATTCAGTAAAAAAGTAAACACGGGAAAATCTTTTCTCTCCTGATATTTCGCAGCAGTTCACTAAAGTCCTCGGGCTGCTTCTCGCGTCTGTCACAGTGAGCAAACACGAAGAAGCTATCGACAGAAACACGGGCGCACTTCCTGTACCGGAGGAAACCGACAGAAAGAGCGGAGAGGAGGCCGTGTGCTGGGAAACGTTAACGTCTGTTCAAGAAACAAGCTTGAAGTGACGGTGTGAGCAATGCCTCTACCAGACACTGGCAGTACATACACTTATACACACACACACACGCACACACACACTGCTGATTTCCATATCTATTTATTTAAACACACAGGTTTAGGTGAGATATAGAGCTTAGCTGCAATAACAAATTAGTCTGTATTTACAGGAGCAGCATTGTTCACACACTCGACTGCACACATTAAGTAGAAGTAGAGAATATAATCCAAATCATCCCTGTCTGTCTGCTTCCCTCAGTGACAAAGCATTGTCTCTCTTTCTGCTGTCATTGTGATTGCTGGCCTAAAAATGTGTCTGCAATAGATCTTACTGTACACGTTTTTAAAAATTTAAACTTAAAAAAGTTAAACATTGGGGCCTCCGAGTGGCGCAGTGGTAAAGTGCTCGCCCTATCATCCGGGGAGCGCTGGTTCGATCCCCGGGTGATGCTGTA
>JAOVVB010196633.1:0-10955 GCA_028570985.1 Heterobranchus longifilis
ATTACAGTAGGAATATGTAAACAGTACGTTCTGTATGAGAGCTGCATAATTTAGAGAATATATTCAGGGAATATTGATAGGAATGTGCAATATATGAATATGCTATTAACCGATAAGAGTATAATTAAAAAATAAAAATAAGATTGCATTAATGTAATGCATTGTGCTCTGAGCTGAGAACAAAGTTTATAAAGTACAATTTAGTTTACATTAAAGTCTTATATGGGCTTCCATAGTAATGGTTCCATCATAGTTAAAGATTCTTAACAAAGTATTTTTACTTCAACTTGACCTTTTCTTTAGTAAAAAATGATGCAAAATATTTGATATAAACCGAAGTTGGCTCACCTTGAATGCCACACAGCAGGAGCAGCAGCGAGAGAAGCAGGAACTTCATATTGTCAGATGGTATGTGGACAAACCTCGGGCACTGGCGCTTTTATACTGGCACATGGTATGTGGACAAACCTCCCGCACTGGCACTTGTATACTGGCACAAACACTACATACCAAACTGGAATTGAGTTGTGCATTTCCTTGAGTATGATATTCCAGTAAATGTGCGGGACTTTCCTTTCAACTCTATTGTTCTAGAGAAAAGACGAAGCCAACAAGCAAACAAAGAGATATCTTTCCGCCTTGTGCTTCTGCTGATGAGAAATGTAGGAAGAGCAGCTGCTTTTAACCCTGTGTATTAGATTGTATCAAATTCACATCGTAGTTTTCAGTAGGTCGCTCTGTATTTTTCCATACTTTGCCGCAGCAGAAGTACTAGAGGCCTAATATTGTCATGGCACGTCCAGCCGGTAAGGGTGAGACAGCACCCCTCTCACAACAGGACAACAAAGCTAATTGTTTTGTCAGTTTATCTTGGTTTTCTCTGCCTGCTGCCCTGCATTATATTCTGTGGTACTGCACTTCCTTCTGAGCAATACACCTGTTATAACACTACTCACGGTCAGAAACACATACAAATACACTCTGGATCACAGGAAAAAACACCAGGGGACTAACTTTACCATTAGGCAGGGTAGAAAACTGCCTGGGGCCCCCAACAGCTGATTTATTATGATTATTATAATTATGTTACTATTCTAACTAGTCTCGCATAGCCTGACTTTATCTCCACAGCACTGTGTCCATGCTGGGGGGAAGGTCTGTACTGAATGTCTTTCACTCCGGTAGAGTGGAAACAACTCCCTGGCCTGTTTATATTTCTTTAAACAATCACACAATCACAATCATCTTGGGTGGCGCTACGCCCCGACTGCAGCGAGGGGACTTTGAGAACCACACGGAAGGAAAGAAGAAGTATCAGGCTTTATGCCGACACTGCTTACAATAATGGCTCTCTTTCACTCTTCACTCTAAGTTTAAAAAAAAATTGAATGCAGGATTTTTACTGTGTGGTATGAATAGTTTTACTAATACTAGTCAATAGTTTAACTTCAGAAGAAAAGTTTTAAGTACTGCCAAACCAACATCCCCAGTTAGACAAAGGGTGAAAAATAGGACCCGAATACGAGAAAAACTAATCTAATAGGCCTTTCTTGTAAATATCAAAAAAATTATGGAAAATACAAAATAAGCCTATAAAGGCTGTCAGAATCACATCAATAATGCAAGTTAGACCCAGGTTTGATCAAATACACCGTCTTATTGTGGAATATGATTAAAAATGTCCCTAACAATACAAAGCTTGTTATTTAATATCCAGTCAGATCTAGTATCAAAGTTTAAAACAAAAAAAAGTCAAAACATATCCTATACACTGGCCTACAGTGTTGGGAGTTGAGTTACTTGTATAGCGTATTCCACGACAGATTACTGAATACATGTCCTACAATGTAATTTGTAATGTATTCCATTAGATTACTCAAAATAAGTAACGTATTCTAAATACTTCAAAGTTAAATACTGAGCTCATTTGTCTGTCTCTTATATTTCCAAAAAACAAACTCCTGAGAGTGTCCTCCTCTCATATTGTTGTGTGGCAGGTGCACACAAATTGTTCATGGGAAATGCATGCCTCATATGTATTTTAGAGCAAATAAAACAAAAACAAACTAAAGGGGCACTCGGAGAGCGTAGACCTTCACCGAGGCCATGCCGTATCTCACAATGTTAACAAAAGCTAAAGATAATTTGTGTATCCGCCCCGTGATTCAGATCCGCTACAAAGTTTACTGGGTTCTTCCTCGTGAAAATCTGGGCAGGAGTTTTGCTGTAATCTCGCTGACAAACAAACAAACAAACAAACAAACAAACTGAAAAACCTCCTTGGTGGAGGTAATAAAGTAATCTATTTTTAGAGACAGTAACTGCATTCAGAATACCACCAAACTGTAACGGAATACAGTTATTCATATTTTGTAATTTAAATGCATAATCCCATTACTTGTATTCCTTATATATATACTCCATACTCACTCAAAATTGTTTTAATAACTCCATGCATCAAATATATGTTACACACTAAAAACAGTAATTTTCTAACATTGACATAACTCACATGGAATAAGATGTAGGCCATGTTTTTTTTTTCTTCTTCCCTTTAACACTGTGTTCTGCTGTCGGTGCATTGGATGTGTTCAGGTTTCAGGTGAAGCATTGAAAGAACATTTAAAATGTGAAAATGTTAACTTAATAATAATAACTTGATGACCATATTATACTTAGAAAATGTGAACATTTTGTATTTAGTGCAACACGGATAAAGTCCTCAACCAACTGCCATCCTCCTCTTAAAGCTACAATTATGTAAGTTAAATAAGAAAAATCAATAGGTGATTCACTGTAGTTCCCCCAAAAAATATATCTAATATTTTGTGCATTCAATAAAGGTAAAATATTATAATAATAGTATAATTAAAGCTTTATTGAAACAATAGATATGCTGTTAAACAGCCTGTGCAGACTCATGTTGTTCTGAGGGTGACTATGACTAGAAGTTGTCTTTTAGTGACATCTGTAGGCAACAATGGGGAAGTGCACAACTTTCTTTTTTTTTTCTCAACTCAACCTGTTTTCATTGATGCGTTAAGAAATATGAACATCCACGTTGAGACTGTAAGATTCTTCATATCTCCGTTTGCATATTTTAGCCCATTTACAACAAATCACAAAAATTGTTGCATTACAAAACATGCTGTAGAGTTTTAGATTTTGTGTGTTTACTGTCCTTGAATAATTGTATTCACAAATGCCAGCATTTCCAACTAAAATGCAGTAGCAGCAGTGGCGGGCGAAAGAAATTAAAGGATAAGTTGATTGGGAAAATGAATGCAGACCCAAGAGTCACTCTATAGTGCGACTAAAAATACCTAACATGTTATCCTGTGGCCTCTAACAGTTTAATGAGAATTTCTACAAACATAAGTGACGGAAGAAGGCGAGAGAAACCACACCAGTGATATGTCGCATAAACACTGAGCCACTGTGAGGCCTCAGGGTTTATATATGTGTGTAAATTACATTTATACGTATATATAAACCTTGTAATAGTCCATGTATCAGTCACCATACCTGTTTCATCTCACATAACATAATAAAAATGTCCTTTCATCCAATCAGCAATCAGAATCACGACCTTTAAACAGTCGTAATGACCATAAAAAAAATCTGTATTTCCTTTAAAAATATGCTGAATTGAATTTTAGTTTTTATTCTTTTATGAGATTTTAATACATGTCTTCAATGTCTTGATATCTTGCTGATTTTCAACAATATTTATCCACATAAAATATCCAAAATATAACACAAAATATATTTAATTGAAAAAAAACAAAAAAGCTTCCATAGATTTTGTTAAAAAATTTTAAAGAAATATACAACTTAAGCTTCAGTAAAAGTGGATGCAACAACATCAGTTTCTCATTTTATGACTAAACCTGGTAATATAATGGAACATATATTATTTTTCATTAGTGTTTTAAAAAAAGTTACAAAAATAGAGTTGTTACAAATGCAAAAATATAGCGTCTTTTAACAAATTCAACCAAATAAATCTTTTAAGGTGATACTTCATCTCAGAAGAGCTCCACATCAGTACAGCACATAAATTAAAAACTCAAAGTACACGTTCAATATGTTTTTCCCAAAGGTGGTTTCTGTCATTTTAGGTAGTTCTTCTCACGCTGATGTTTGTTCAAGTGTTAATTGTTCTGATAAGTTTTGTTTTTTAATTCGTTATTTGATGCTATACAACGGGGTGAAACGTCATAATTGACAGCTGTTATTGACTCATGATTGGTCGGTATACAGTGGATGGTCGGGACGGTCGGTCGCTACTGTGCAGACTTACAAAATGACAAAATGGATCCGGGATATTTTGGCTTCACTTTTGTACAGTGGGAGGAAGTGGAGATGCGTTGTCCATCTTTGTGTACAGTCTATGGTACAGCATAAATTATACTGTACTGCCGTACGTCTAGTATACAATTTATTGTTCTATTACACAACGGCATATTACAAACTCATCTCACGTGGTGAAAGGACTAAAACGTCAGATTCTCCAGCTCCTTTCTGTCTTCCACACTGTTGTCTTCAGATGATGATTTATTACTTCTGTGGAACAGAGACAGATTATTTATTTTTGCAGATAAGCCATGTGTCATATATGACATGTGCCATATATAAGCTGTTCTTGGCTAGTGTGTACACTAGATCTGTTTAAAACTCTACATAATCCAGTTTATTATAACAGAAATTAAATTAGATATATAAGCTTCAGTTTCTCTGCTACAATGTAAGCATTGTCTCTGGTAATAATAAATAATGTGATGCTTAACTACATAGGAAAAAGACAAAGAAAACTCTACATCTGTTCTTGTGTGTTGCTCTTCCTAAAGTAGTTGGATCCTTCAAACTTCCTCTCTCGGTAAGAGTTGCCCTTCTTGATTAGGTAGAGAAGGACCAAGTCACAGAAGAAAGCTCCCTGTTAAATGAAGGTTTTAATTCAGTGATGGGACTGTCACAAAAATAAATCCTGTGCAGTTCTTTGAAAAGCATTTTTTAAAGTAATTATTAAGAATGGTACTTACAGCACCCATCAAAGCCAGCCCTGATCCAACATTGATGGCTGTTGGGATGATGCTGAACATCCCGGCCTGAATAACAGCAGAAATACAAGAAATGTGGTTTAAAACAAATCACAAGAATCATTTTAAAAGCACCCAGGAGACCGCTGTTCGTGTCCCGTGTGAAACCGAGTCTACGTGTTATTTAAACTTATGTACATGGCTACATTTGTACGTAACCACACATCATGTACTACGTCACATTATGTCCGTAACAGATTTACTTATTTTAACCAAAACCATGATCTTTTCCTAAACCTAACCAGGTAGTTCTATTTAATGTGTGAAATGCTGTTTTAAGCACGTGGTTAACATTGTAAAACACATCGGTCATACATGTTATAGAAGCCCAGAGACGACTTTATTAAAATGACAATGTACATTTGAAAAAGAAAATGTAATTTTCCAATATTATTGTAATTTTCTACATGTTTTCTACGTGTTATTTGAGTAAAAATTAGAATGAAAAAGCAATGATTCAATTTGCATTCTCATATACTAGTATGGGTGTTTTATGATGGTGGTGATTAAAATTCTGCACATTTCATTTTCATTAGAAAATTATATTTTCATTTAAATATTGCTTGGATAATTGGAAAACCACGTTAGATTGTTCATATTGCATTTTAATTTTCAAATTTGAATTAACATTTGAATATTGTCCGCTGTACAGCGGGGTACGACTTTGAGAATTAAACACAATACACTTAATATCGTCATGGAACGCCCATAAGAGTATGTGAAAATGCAAATTGGATTATTGCATTTTTATTTTTACTCAAATAACACGAACATATTGTGGAATTACATTTTAATTTTCAACTTATCATAATAATAAAGTCCCCTATGTGTCTGTAAGATGGACTCACTGTTATTTCCTTGACGCCCATCACAGAAATGACCTTCTTCACCAGTTCTGGAGGACACGGAGATCCTGCCATGATGCCTGCACAAAAAATAAGAAATAAAATAAAAGAGCATGTAATACGTGAAATCAACAGCAATCAGTTTATGGACATAAACACAAAATATCAGCAGAAAAAAAGGCATTAAATCAATAAAATGGTTCTTTTGTTCTATAAAAAGTTTCTATAAAAGCAGAATATCTGTCTTTTCCTCACCTGACTCAATGGACGACAAGTCATATTTAGCCAAGTCCGGCTGGTTAACCATATCAACAAACATGGTGGGGGTGCCGTAGACAAAGGTGCACCTGTGAGGGGAAATAAATACACAAATTAACACAATGCATCTTCACTGGAAAGACATGCAAAAAATGTTTATGGGTATTCTTTATTTTTCAATCAATTCTTCCAAGACAATAAAATCAATTCAATTCAAAAGTCAAAAATTAAAGCAACAGTACAAGTCATTTCTCTGGATGCGGTGCACATTTACGCTCATAATGTGTCATAATCTAAATAATGATTTATTTATTTGTAATTCACTTCCATTTGCTGTAAAACATCAGCGAGTGTCAGTTTGCAGTGACGGGAAACTCTTCTTCTTTGTTGCTATGACACCGTGTGTGATTTAGGTCAAAGCAAAGTTTGACATTCTGGAAAATATGATTATTTGCTGAGTTAGATTAGAATCAACTTTATTGTGACTGCACAGAGTGCAGGTACTCAGACAACAAACTGCAGTTTAGCATCTAATAGGCATGATATTATCCCGATAATCATCAAAATATGCTGAAAACTCTTAAAACGGCACTAAAACACACTGGATCCACTTTACCTTATAGTTTTTGTTGGGACATTTTTCTCGAAACATTACGCCTTTTTTCTCGAAACATTATGACTTTTTTCTCGAAACATTACAACTTTTTTCTGTAAATATTACAACTTTTTTCTCAAAACATTGACTGTTTTCTCGAAACATTACGACTTTTTTTTTAAGAAATAAATATTTTTATACTGCAGTCAATTTGTGAGGATATTCACAATTATCCTGATAATGGAAATTGACCATGATCAACTTATTGTGAGTGTTTTTTTATTGCGATTTATGATAAAAAGGTTTATTGTCCCATCCCTAACCCTAACCCTTACCCCTTATTATTTATTCCACATTCTATCCTATATTTTGTTATTTTTTATTTTTGTTCTGTATATACTCTGTACATTACTCTGCACTTTACTGCTTTTTTTGCACATCTGGTATCTAACCAGAAGTGCAAAAAAAGCAGTAAAGTGTAAAGTAACAAAAATACAAAATAACAAAATATAGAATAAATAGAGTGTGGAATAAATAGTAAGGGGTATGAATACACTAGATATACACAGTATGAGCAGTATAAACAGTAATACGCTAAGATAGCTAAGTACAAGTTGTGCTAATATACAGAATAACAGCTGGAGATATTATAAGAATATGTGTATACACTACAGATCTGGTATGTACAATATGGACAGTAGATGAGAAAATCAATACCGTTCTTACATCTGTTCCCTAAATATGAAGCTCCAGCCAGCAGCACACACACAGCTGGACAAACACTGACTGATTTTACAGTGACAGAGTTCTCCACCTCTCCTACACGTCTCTCTCTCAGAATCATACAAAAGATAAATCTGTACAAACAGCCGTTATCAGTGAGGCTGCCATAAATACGTGTCTGATCGGCCTTTTTTCATGTCGACATTTTGACATTTCAAAAGCATAGGTGTAATCAATAACAGTATTACTATTATCTCTGTACATACAGTGAACCTTTGCACATTCCCTGGGTAATATTTTTAAGAGTTTCCGGTACAATTTCTTCCTTTCAGATACCTGAACTTGCATTTCGACGATGTGATATGATTGCTTGTTGTATGTCCTGGCTCAGGTTAAAACCTTTGGAAAACTGAAGGATACATTCATCCTCCATCTGTGTTTGACAACCGATGTTACAGTTTAAGGTACGTAAACTGGCCCGGATATATCCCGGTCACATCCAAACTGTGTCAGATGCATCAGGCCCCGGCCACATCATATGTTCTGGACATTCCCAAAGTTGTAAAAGATTTTTTAATACTTTCTCCTACATATGTAAAAAAAAAAAAAAAGTCCAGTTTTCGTAACATTTGGGGTGGTTATTAACAGCAGAGTATCCAGACATCGATCAAATCTAATGGCTTTCTCAACATAACGAGTCCTCCTTCTCACTCTGGATTCCTGAAGTAATGTCAGCTCTTAAACTAGAAAAAATTCAATGCACAGTTCAGGGCTCAGTGAAAAGGTTTGAAAAAACTTGGCAACCTTTTCTAGATTATTATGCAAACAAATGTGATGCAAACACTCTGGATTAGTAGGCTGCCACATCTCTCTCTCTCCCTCTTTTCGCTCTTTTCCATCGACTGTAGTCCATACTTTGCCTCCATTTGTCCACTCTGATGTCTTTGCACATACAGGTGATTTATGTACGTAAGGTCTGCAGGATATAGTATCCAGATACAGCATTTATACAATTGTTTTTTTTTTGTTTTTTGTATTTCTTTCTGCACTGAAAACTCAATACAAACAATTTGAAATAAAATTAAATCTTTGGAAAACATGAACAAATACATACAGAGAATGAATGCCATAGAACTTTTTTTATTATATTATTTTTTTCTGGACTAAATTACGTGATATCGAATCAGTGCATAGACTTGCGTAATCGCTGATGCCTGTACTGGCATTTTAGGTAGTATCCGAGTCATTTCTGATACTGGTGTCGGTATCGGAACAACTCTAAATATTTTGCACATTTCTGCACAGAACTTGTACGCCTCTTTCATTTTAAAACTGATATATTGTACATATTTATTTTATAATTTTTAAGTCTTGACTTTTGCTGTACATGCTTTTTATGTTTAGTTCTCTTGTTCTCTCTGTGTTTATTGTTATGCACCAAAACACCAATGCAAATTCCTTGTATGTGAAAACCTGGCAATAAACCTGACTGTGATTAATGATGCCTGCATCCCATTTAGGTCAGCCAGTCCTATGGTTTGTACATGCTGTACTGTCATTATTGCTTTTCCTGCTATGAGGAGTCAAAATGTCTGCTGTGGAAAACGTCTATTGTACTTCAGTGAAAGGCTGGAGATCCCCAATTTTGGCCTTAAAAATCACCCCTGGTCACATTGGTTTTTGTAAGTGTAATAAGGCAACATGTTGGTTTTTTTTGGGAGAGAAATAAAAGAGTAAAAGCTAGAGATTGCGTAGAAGTGATTGTTGTGTCACTTCCCTTTTTCCCTGCCCAACAAAACAACATGTGATATCTGATCCCACTCAGGAAGTGTCTGTCTGATTAAAGAATCTGAGACCTCTGCAGACTTATAATAAAACACCACACAATGGTTTAACCTTTGACCCCAAACTGGGACTACACACATGCATATTTCTCACAGTCTGTAACCTTTCACTTTGCATCATTGATTACTGATCCAGATGTTTGAATACTGTCCAAGTATATATGTCAATGTATGCAGATTGTTTTACCTGCACAACTGCTTTATGTTTGCAAGTTATTCAACCTTTGTGCTGTGTGAAAACCGGTTTGCACCGCTTCGACCTCCTTCATTCCTTCAGATTTGATCATTCAATTTGAAATAAGCTTTAAATCACAACTTTTCCTACCGTCGTATCACGGAGCCCAGAGGTACCACAAAACTCCAGAATTAATGGGGATTATATTCTGAGCACATTTAATCCTGTTACAGGATATTAACCTCTTCCACTACCCCCTCCCTGCCACAGACATGGTTCTGTCTTTTTAGGGGGGAGACAGCAGATCAACACTAGATGCTACACTGTACAGGTTTAATATGGTCTTTTTTAGACTCAGACTAAATTCTTTACAAAATTAAGACATTACCTTTCACTCTCCATTGCTGCTAAATTGGCCTTTCCATCGTACCCAGCAGAAGGAAACACTGCGGTGATGCCATGCACGGCAACACACAACCCTCCGCCCACAGAGCCGAAGCAGTGATACAGAGGCACCGGGAGGCACACACGTGTGTGCGGCTGTGGGACAAAATCAGGAGACAAAAGGGTCAAAACTGGGTGGGACATTCTGGCACAGTACTAACCTGGTTTGAATCCTACTTAAAGGACAGGGACTACTTTGTGTCTGTAAGTAATTACACATCTGAGCGGACATAAATGACATGCAGAGTTCCCCAAGGCTCCATGCTAGGGCCTCTTCTGTTTAACGTCTATATAGTCTCGTGTAGCCAGACTTCTCTCCACAGCGCTGCTGGGGGAAAGTCTGGATTGAATGCTGTTTTTCCTGTATTTCCTTAAACCAATCACAATCGTCCTGGGCGGCGCCACGCCTCTGCAAAATAGTGTCGTAGGGAACCTGTTTCGGTGGAACACCTTCATGTAAACATATTCTTTGTAGATCTTTACAATCATTCACTGAAAGAACAGCCTTATTACACCATCCAAATCTTTAAAACTTGTCATTTTCACTTTCAGCATGTAGGTTGATAACTTGGAGGTTGTTGTTTGTTTCCTGTAGCGAACGGACTTTGGGAATGGGAAAACGGACTTCCTGTGCGGACAGGAAGTAAGGCTTTATCCTGGCACTGTGTGGTAAGCCCGCCAAACTAATGTCTACATGCTCCCACTGGCTCAGATTATAGAAAAGAACAAAATAAATTACCATAATTATGCAGATGACACTCACATTTGCTCACAAGTATATCACCAGGAGATTATAATCCAATACAAAGTCTGAGTAAGTGCATTCAACAAATCAATGACTGGATGTGCCAAAACTTTCTTCAATTGAAAAAGACAAAATGTGGAACAAACTCCCAGAAAACTGCAGGTCCACTGCAACTAAGTAATTTCCTAAAACAGCTGGTCTCTGTAGTTTTTATCAAACCGGAGTAA